>CM053764.1:1867232-1912912 GCA_028658305.1 Pachyuromys duprasi
AGTGTGCGCTCGTAGGGCACAGTTCAGTGAAAAGGGCACCCGGTTCCTCCTGAGACTGCCTGGGAGATTGTGCGATGCAGTCTATAATGGCGGCTGCGGGCACCCAGCGCAGCCGCTCATCCAGATCAGAGCTGTGCGCTGCTGGTCACCGGGAAATTTCTCCAGGTAATAACTGGGTGTCCCTAGGGTTTTCCCACTTGATTTTCTCACCGTAGGAATTCCGCTCACCCGGCATTCACAATGCTGGCGTTTTAGGTCCCAGAGTTCAGTCTCCTGGTCACTGAGTTGTTTCTGCTCTCCTACTCCTCAGACACAGTGTTCTCTCGTGGCAGCCATCTTGGATCTCCCCATTTGTCTTTCTAAGTGAGGATTGATCATCTTACCCCAGGTCCTCTTTCTTGTTTATCTTCTATAGGTGTACAAATTTTCGTATGTTTATCCTATCTTATAGGTCTAGTACCCACGTATAAGTAAGTATATACCATGTGTGTCTTTCTGCTCCTGGGACACCTCACTCAGGATGATCTTTTCTAGATCCCACGATTTGCTTGCAAATTTCATGATTTCCTTGTTTTTAATTGCTGAGTAGTATTCCATTGTGTAAAAGTACCACAATTTCTGTATTTATTCCTCCGTTGATGGACATCAGGACAGGAACCTACCACAGAGGGCCTCTGAAAGACTCTGCCTAGCAGTGTATCAAAGCAGATGCTGAGATTCATAACCAAATCTTTAGCAGAGTGCAGGGAATTATATGAAAGAAAGGGGAGTTAGTATGACCTGGAGAGGATAGGAGCTCCACAAGCTCCAAATATATCGGGGCACAGGGGTCTTTTCTGAGACTGTTTCTCCAGCCAAGGACCATGTATGGATATAATCTAGAACCCCTGCTTAGATGTAGCCCATGATAGCTCAGTCTCCAAGTGAGTGTCCTAGTAAGGAGAACAGGGACTATTTCTGACATGAACTCTTTGGCTCTTTGACCTCCCCCTTCCCCACCAAGGGAGGAGCAGCCTTGCTAGGCCACAGAGGAGGACATTACAGCCAGTCCTAAAGAAACCTGATAAGCTAGGGTCATATGGAAGGGAAGGAGGACCACCCCTATCAGTGGACTTGGAAAGGGGCAGGGAGGAGATGAGGGAGGGAAGGGTGGCATTGGGAAGGAATGAGGGAGTGGGCTATGGCTGGGATACAAAGTAAATAACCTGTGATTAAATAAAAATATTTTTTTAAAAAGGAAAAAAATAAAAAAAAAATTAGCTCCCGTTTCTCCTTAATAGGGAACCCATTTGGAAACTGAGCTGCCATGGGCTACATCTCTGCAGGGGTTCTAGGTTATATCCATGAAGGTCCTTGGTTAGAGTATCAGTCTCAGAAAAGACCCCTGTGCCCAGAATTATTTTTTTTTGGTTCTGTTGCTCTCCTTGTGGAGCTCCAGTCCCCTCTAGGTCTTTCTTTCTCCCTCTTCTTTCATAAGATTCCCTGCACTCTGCCCAAAGCTTTGCTATGAGTCTCAGCATCTGTCTTAATACCCTGCTGGGTTGAATCTTGCAGAGGCCCTCTGTGGTAGGCTCCTGTCTCGTTCTCTGTTTCAAATATTTTATTCTTATAAGTGATCTTAAATCCCCTTGACTTGTAAAGCTAAGCAAAACAACTTGAACTAGGACTTAAAAGTAACTATGTCTATTACAGAAAAAACTGAAATCAAGCTTAACTACTCAGAAGCAACCAACCAACTGATAAGTTTATAGCTAAGGGCTTCCCCATGTGAATTTTTTAGCAAATTTTAGAATCTAGTCAATAGAAGCCACTTAATGAGGGTAGACATAGAAGAAATGCACCCCAACATAAGTAAAATCATATGTAACAGGTCCACACTAACATCACAACTAACTGTGAGAAGCTTTCCTGAAATATTAGAAATAAGATGAGGACATGCACGAGAGCTATTCAACAAAGAAGAAGTTCATGTAGCTCAGGCTTGCCCGAAACTCGCTGTGTAGCTGAGACTGGCCCAGGAAATCTAGATCTTCTGCCTCTACCTCCCAAGTGCTGGGATTACAGGACTGTTATACCACACCTGCCTCAGAGGTTGCATCCCCCGATTCCCACCTCAGCACTGGAGATGGAGTATAGGACTACAAGAATACTAGGGAAATAATCTACCATTAAGCTAAGCTCACAGTTTTTTTAACCTTCAGTTTATGACACTGGATATTTTTAAGGTTTTTAAAACACTTCCATTTATCTCAAACTAAAATGTAGTATATATTTCAATGTTGATGCATGCAGTATAAAAAGAAAGAAAGAAGAGGTATACAAATCAAAAGAAAGCACAGTTATCTTCATTATTAGTTGAAATTATCTTTACCTTTTATTCAAATTTCTGTAAACTTCAAACACTAGGAAAGTCTATTATTTAAGTAAAATTGTTATTGTAGAAACACTTTATTTTTATATAATAGAAAAAACTAATCACTATTTTATTAAAATATAATATTTTTATTGATGTACAACAATATATTAGATGATAGGTAACAAATGATAGCTAAATAAATAATAGGTAAGTAGGTAGATAACACAGACACATAACTATTCATTTAAACACAAGTATATAGATACACACATATGTGGAACATACACGCATAGATGCACACAAGCGCATATATAAGCAAATGATGGTTATATAAACAGATAGATGATAAAGAGATGATACACAGGAAGACAAATAGAAAAATCACACATTGGGATACTTAAGAATCTTCTTCTAAGAATTTCCATGTGATTATCAAGGAATAACTTAAATCTGATTTCTGTAATTTCATGGACGTCACAGGACTATTCAGAAGGGACAAATAGCTATTTACCTATGGACTGTAAAGTAAGTGCAGTGTTTATATGTAGGAGTAAAAATGCTAAGAATACCTTGATTATTTTAACACACTGAAGTTCTTTTTCTAACTACTGACATGCACTACTTTTTTAAATTGACTTTAGCACACAGACTTTATCTGGGAAGGAGAAATAACAGAATAGAAATGAAAGAGCCTGAGACAGTCAGTACTGTAAAAATGCTTTATGAGATAAGGAAACACCATATCTCTCCTCTTTGTTTTTCTGTGCTTTCTGTGGGGAAAAGGTGTTATAGCTTAAATAATAATAATTGTAAAGATATACATCAGTCTCACACTCTGTGATATTCTTCTCCTAGGATTAAATGGCAGTGGTTCAGGGGATTTGCCTCCTCCTAAGTGAAATATTCCATTTTCTAAAACATTCAGGGGGGGATTTATGCACACAGAAATCAATGTATACATATTGCAGATTATAATTTTCTGAATTGAAAACTTCAAGTTTTCAAAGAAAGTTCTAGCTGGGTCCCTCCCTACATTTTTGGCTTTCTTCTTTAGCAAAGTTTCTGCCTTACTTCTCATCTAATTCTTAGCTAGAGCAGATGTGTCACTGTTCGGTAAATAGGACTACGAGAAGAAACTTGAATTTGTGTCCAGGTAAGAAGAGGCTGACAGTTAAAAAAACTAAAACATGTAGGGCCAAATATAGGAACTGCAGATAAGAGTGACATAAGGCATATAAAAGCGACACTGGGCCTGTCCCCTCATCTGCATACTGGTCTCTAGCTCTCCAGTCTCCCATTATTGCAGCACACAGATCACCAGATTCTCTATTTCATGTGCATTTCGTGTTCTCTGAGTAATAGGACACCATTGAGGTTCCTAAATAAGGCAAAGTTTACAGCCATCAGTGTTCCTTGTGCCAGTCTCCTCTCTGAGAAGTGCTCTACTGCACCTTATACAGTCACCCAACAGACGGCCTTCATTTCTGTACACACTACACTCTATGCTGTGATCCAGCAGATGCTTTCATTTTTCTACACACAGTTACAAAGCACTTCGCGAACGCTTCTTGGTGCTACTGTCTGTGATTGGAATGCCTTCCACTCAGTTCATTTGACAAATTCTTCTTATATCTCTCAAATGTTTTCCCTTCTTTTTTGCCTTTTCTGGTGTTCTAAAGCAGACAGCATGAGAGCCTCTCCATTCATATCCACCAAATTTTGTGTTTAAAGAATGTTGTTTAAATAATCCTTTCTACTAAAGTTAGCTTCTCAATGTCTTTGCTGCATCATTTTATCAGAGCTATATAATACATATGGTCTTTCATTATTGTGATACAATCACATATATAATAAAATATATGCACATAATACATGAACATATGTGTAAATATATGTATATAAAATTCTAAGCAAAATGCTTGCTCTATGCGAGCACAGAATAAACATGAAATCAATATTCAATAAAAGTAAAATCTAATGAGAAAAAAATGCTTGCACCATGAAGATCTTCATATTTTATACCAGAAAGTACTCAGTGTATTGTATAAACAATGAGGTAAGATTGGAAGTACTTATAATTTTGACCAAGGAATACATTTGGTTTCACAAACTTTCCTAGAAATATTTATCTAGTTTGGGTGTCTCTTAAAAAGCAGTACTAAAAGACTGCATCTTTTAATTTTTTCATTTTTTTTATTTTGCAACAATTTTCTATTTATTTATTTAAAGGCAGAGGTCTACTGTGTAGTCCTGGGTGGCCTCCTAGAATTTGCTATGTAGACAACACTAGCCTTGGACTCAGAGATTCTCTCCTCTCTCTTGCTTCTAATTGCTGGGATTACCATGCTTTACTTACAGACAGGAGCCTAGAATAGCTGTCCTCTGGGTTGTTCCACCCAGAAGCTCATGGAAACAGACACAAAGACCCATTGCATGGAGTGCAGAGTCTTGTGGAAGAGTGTAGGAAGGATAGAAGGACCCAGAGGGGACAGGAGCGCCATAAGAAGACCAACCAAATCAACTAATGAGGGTCCAGGGGGTCCCGTGGAGACTGAAGCACCAACCAAGGACATTCATGGACTGGACCTAGGCCCCCTACACAGATGTAACTGATGGGCGGCTTAGTCCTCATATAGGTTCCTAGTAAGGGGAATGGGGGCTGACGCTGGCATGGACTCTGTTGCTTTCCGATCACTTTACCCTGACAGGGATACTTCGGATACTTCGACAGGCCACAGGGAAAGAAGATGTGCTCAGTCCTGATGCAACTTGATATGCTGAGGGCTGGGGGTGGCCCTTCCCTGAGGAGTAAAGGAGTGGGTGGAGGAGAAACAGGGAAAAAGTGTAGAACCAGATGGAAAGGAGGGAGGGGCTATGACTGGAATGTAAAATAAATAAATTAAAAATAAAAAAAAACTGTGAGCTAATAAGAAAAAGGTGTATGCCACTACACCCAGCCATTTTTAAGAAATTATATTTTAATTAAAAATTTGAGAATTTTATAGAATATATTTTGTTCATACTCACTCCAACCTCTCCCTAATTTACTTTAGATCTACTCTCTATATGCTTAGCCCCACCCAACTTTGTATTGTTTTGTTTTGTTTTTTATAACCCTTCAAGTCTAATTTGTGCTTCCCATATACTCACTAGTGTGAAGCCGTCCATTGGAGTGCGGTTAACCTATCAGGAGCCACGCCCTTAAGGAAAACTGACTCTCCGTCTCCCAGAAGCCATCCACCGTCAATAGTACAGAGGTACGAGAATCTCCTCCCCGCCGTGCAAGAATGTTGACTGGCTCGATCTTGCACTGGCATCACGGCTGCTATGAGCACATGAGTGAACCTGTCCTGTCATGCCTGGAAGACACTGTTTCACTTACGTGCTCCCTGACAAACTCTCTGCTCTGCTTCCGTGATAGTTCCTGAGCCTTGGTGGGAAGTTAGATGTCTCATCTCTGGCCATGCATTCCACTAACACTTACTCTCTGCACTTTGATCAGTTGTAAGTGTGTGGCTATTTATAATGCGAAGGTATGGATTTAGTGATAAATTGAATATAGAAAATGGATCTATATTCACAAGAAGTTACCTGTTGAACATTCCTTGATTGTGAAATGGAACAAAACACAAATATTTAAATCTCATTTATCAGTGCGTATGATAAATTTACACTAAATATTTTTTCAATAGAAAATTTATCACACAAACATATGTTGTGTTTTCAGTCAATGTCTGTTTCTTAGCTGAGACCAAGCAAGCTGCAATGTTCACAGAAAGCCTTTCTGACTGGGAAGTGTTTGGGTTTTTTTTTGTGCATTTTCTATTAAGATAAGGTGTGATTAATTATTCACAAAGTGGTTTGCTCAAGAAAGGAAAGCAAAGGAGAAGACCACTCAGGAAGATGCATTTGACCATTTGTCTCAGGTCCTCTACCAGATGGGCCAACAAAAAGGACAAACTATTGTGACTTCTCCATGTTTATTCCTTCAGTCTATGCCCAGGGAACATAAAACGTAAAGGTTATACGACCATGACTCTGGGGTCAGTCTAATCTTGATCCAGAGGCATGCGAAGCTCAGTGTATGGGTTAAACATTTCACTTCTTCACCTTTGGACTCTGCCCTAGTTGAGTATGCCACAAAGTTAGAGGGAGTCTCCTCCTCCAGCCGTATCCATCTGTGGTTCAATACGATGCCAACTGATTGCACTGAACTCCACTTTCAATTTTAGTTCAGTGTTCTCCACAATCAGAACAGGACAACGAGGCTCTCATTCTCCTCTGCCGGAGCTTCGGTGATTCTAGTAGGCAAAACCAGAGGAGCCGCAATGCACTCAAGCCTTGTTTCTGCTGCTTACTGGTATGTGATAATGGGCAAGTGATTTATCTCTACACGTTGACTTTCTTATAAAATGAAGATAATATCTCTTTCACAGAGTTGCTAAGCTAACAAATGACACACATCTCTAACATTGGCTGACATGTAATTACTCAATAAATGTCTATCATTTATATGATAGCTACTTGTCCTTCAGTGTCTTGATCCCAAATCTTAAGCCATATTAATTAACCTGTTTAAAGGTCACCTACTAACTTGACTATGGTTCTTAACCTATCTACATAATCTTCACCTATCCTGGGCCCTTCCTGTAATGTCTATCCTACCCCTCACAGATGAATCAAGTGCCCAAATCCCAACTCTTTCTGCTCTGTCCTTTCCTATTTGGAACATTAACCTTCAATATAATACAAATATGTGATGGGTTAATCCAATAGGCTCCTTATTAAGACTTTAAACACACATTTATACCATAGATTCTGGCTGCCAAAAGAAGACCTGTACCTCTCACTGAAAGAAATGTTTTTCATGCCCTCTGAACCATGCATTTCCATTGAGGGCTTTTTGTTTGTTTGTTTGTTTGTTTGTTTTTGTTTTTGTTTTGCCTTCCAAGTTCAAGCTTACCTAGTACTCTCTGCTACATTAATGAAACATGTTCTAGCTCTGCCAATGAAGCCTTCCAGTTAGCTCCAATGCATATCTCAGTGGGCTGTCATTATTACCAAATCACCAAATTTCTTTAAAAAAAAAAAACAAAAGAAAACACTTCCCAAAGTTAAAGGATGAATTGAGCCCACATATTCTTTCTGCACTAATTCCTTAAATAGCTTTAAATACTGATGCTTCCTCTGTTAACCTGAACTAAAAGAATCTCCAATGACAGCCAAAGAAGGGAAGAAACAAGTCGGTCTGACCTTCCTGTTCCAAATAAAGTCAGAAAGCACAATAATGACCACGTTTAAACATATTTGCAAGTGGCATTTATTAGTATTTTTAACGTCTACGAAACCCGGCATTATGCCAAGCCTTTTATTAGTCTTTTCCTAAATCCTCAAGCAATGCTAGGGAGTGTCACTAAGCATAAGTTATAAAGAAAAAGGGGAAACGAAAGCACAAAGGCAGACATCCAGATGATACAGAATGAACACCTATCACTAGACCCAAACTCACCTAGAGAAAGAAAATAGGAAATCACTTTTGAAAAGAATGTTAACACAATAAGGTAAAGTACCTTTAATATCAAACTATGGCCATGTACCTAGATTAGACTATAGGCAGGAAACCTGCATTATCATATGTGTATTTTAGGAAGGTCTTCTAAAAGGGAATGTAAATTGAATGGGGTGAATATAGTTTAGGCAACACTTATGAGGCTCTATATTAGATGGGAATGACTGTAGGAATGAAGAAGGAAAGACAGAGGCAAAAGATGCCTGCTTCTAATATTTTAACAAATGTAAAAGACTGAATCTTCAAAAACCTCATAAAATTCATTAAATGACAAGAAAAAAACAAAACTAAAAGCAAGTTAATATTTGGTAAAGTAAACAAGTAGCTCAAGAACATGCCAACCAGGGATAACTTTTTTCTTTTAAACTTCATTTATTCTTTGAAAAGTATAATTATATCATTTATTTCTTAGCTTTCCTCCCTCCAATCCCTCTCTTATTTCTACCGCTACTTACTCTGTATCAAACTCATGGCCTCTTTTTCAATTATTGTTTTATGTATGTATTATAAATGTATGTAATATACATCTGACACATGAATAAATATATACACAAGCCAGATAATGTTGCTGTGAAATATAATGTTGGATTTTATTGGGAATATTTTAATAAAGAAATTGAATTATTGTTTTTAATGTTTGGTAGGTCTCACCATCTCCCAGACTGTGTTCAAAATAACCATCCCTGGCCTCTTCCACCTCAGTAACTGTTATGACAGGATGTGTACCACACCCATTCATTGTTTGACGCCAGAAAAACTGTTCAGTCATTACATCTGTATGGCAAATCCAATTCACAGTTAATGTAGATGTCAGAAATACTGGTGAAAAGCTTTCAATGTGTAGGAGTACTGCCCTCCACCCTCAACCTAAACAAGGAACCTGACCAAAACTGTGAATAGTGCCATTTTTGATAAATTTTTAAAAAGACTATTCATACTTAATTGACATTAAAAAGTTGTTTCATCTTGTTTCTACTTTTAGATTACTATTAGGGGCAATCATGTTCATGACAGAATTAAAGTACAGGTTAATTATCTGTCATATAGTCAGTACTCAATTACCATGAAAATCGTTAGGTATTTTCAATAGGAAATTGAAGGACTAATAATTGACTACAAGATGATGGATTGAAAAGATGGCTTAGTAGTTAAAATCATTAGCTGCTCCACCAGGAAGCCTGGGTTTGATTCCTAGCACCCACATGATAGCTAACCATCTGTAATTCCAGTTCCAGTGTATCTATTGCCGTCTTCTGGCCTCTTAGGGATATGCATGCATGTAATACACAGTTATTTACATAGGCAGAACACTTATGCATATAAAGTAAAGACAGACAGACAGGCAGACAGACAGACAGACAGACAGACAGACAAACAGATAGATAGATAGATAGATAGATAGATAGATAGATAGATAGATAGATAGATAGATAGATAGATAGATAGATAATATTCAAAATGGACATTTCAGTGATCTGAAGTGATTATCTCAGGACCACAAATTCAAAGTATATAACTCTGACCTCCCACTCAGATTCTCAGCAATCTTTAAACAGCCCTGTACTTACACTTCAATATATCATCAGTTCTTCCAAACTTTACCTTCAATCTCACTTATGTTGCTTCTTCCAATATACACACACACACACACACACACACACACATATATATATATATATATATGTAATATCTATAAAACAGGAAGACTGTCCTTATGATCTCCATCTGTCATTAAACTGCCCCTCAAGGTGCAGGATCCGCAGCTTTACTTGTTTTCTTAATGTCAACCTCCACTGTGGTAAAGAGGATTATTCTATATGACCTAAGAATCCCCAACCATAAATACCCAAATACGGTTATAGCTGTTGTCATTTATAGTATTTCTCTCTGTCTCTTTCTTTTCCCAATATGACATAAACAAGCAATATCAATCGTATTTTCTCACCACTCTGGTTTGGATAGGAAACAGTTCTCATAAGTTTTTAGTTTGAGAGTTTGGTTCCCTTGGTGTTGGGGCTACTTTGGAGTTGGGGCATCTTAGGAGATGGGACTTCCTTGAAAGAAGTAGGTCTCTTGATTAGTGTTCTTGGGATATCTTTCCCAGTCATTTCCTGCCTTTGTTTCTCTGCTCCCTGTCTATCATGAGATGAGCCCCTTCCTCAGCCCACACTCAGACCACCATATTGATCCACCTCAGTGCTTGGGGCCATGTACCATGAACTGAACCTTCTGATCCCTAAACTAATGCAAATGTTTGCTCATTTTCATTGTTTCTGCTATGTATTTTATTACAGCTAGGCAAAAGTAACTTACTTTCCACCCATTGTCCAATGTTAGCCATGAAAATGCTTAGTGGTTCTCAAAATAATATTTCAAAAAAACTACAGCTGGACTCCTTGGCTACAGTCTTGCTCATAAAGCACATTTTATATAGTAGACGTGTGTCATTCACATACTTTTTCATATGTCATGTTTGCTCAAAATTCTTCAATAACTGCTCGCTACATGCCTCATTCACTAGAATGCTTGTACCTGATGCCCAAGGCTCTCTCAGAGGAACCCCACCCTGCATTTCTCATGCATCTCCTCCATCTTTGGTCCAGGTACTATTTTTTTTTGTCCAGTCTCTGCAATAGCATTCCAGCATCACAATTCATTCTCTTTCATTTCTTTCCATTACATTGTTTTGCCCTCCAGAGCATTTTCATATGCAAGTGTCCTACCAGTATTCTAAGTAATATAAATTGAGTTTGTACTCAGATACAGTTGATATACAGAGCTAGTTAAGCAAAAATATCATGTGGTCGTTACTTTTGGAGTATGCTACCTAAAGAAGAGGCTCGCATTTCTGAAGAAATCCCATAAATAAAAGTGAAATGATGGTCACATTGTATTCAGAGTGTCATAAAAGGATACTGTGATATTTAGTCTAATCAATTAAATGTGGAAGCCAAGAATTTCAGCAAGTAAGTTAATCTTGTATATGAGAAATAAACAATCTAGATCAGGAAACACAGAAATCTATGAACAAACATAACAGAACAGAAAACAAGGTGGTTTCTTCTCTCTGTCTACCTCTATGTGTCAAAAATGTTAAAGAGTACACGCATGTACATGCACACCCAAAGTTTGTATAATTTAAGGATTATATATTCACAAAATTATTCTACCTTTAGTAGTATGTTGCAGTCATTGATAAAGGTCTCCTTGTAAATGAACATATTAGAGAGTGAAGATGCTGATTCAAACCTCAAGGAACAAGAGCCTGCTTTCTCCATGTCCAGTCACTACTCCACTCACCGCCCAGTGAGGGTCTCCAGGATGACTTTAACCCTGAAGCCCTCTAAATCCATTCAGGCCCCCAATCAAAACTTACTACAGTATAGGCCATCAAGGTGGCACAGTGAGTAAAGATGTGGTCCCCAAGGCTAGTAACAGGCGTTTGCTCCTCAGATCCCACCTGGTCTGAAGAGAGCTGAAATCTCCAGGCTCTCCTCTGACCTCTGCATGTACTCCATAGCACATATTGCCTCACACCCACATTAATTAAGTAATGTGATGTTAAAATTTTCTAGAGAAAAAGAAATTTGGTCTTACAAACTGAGAAAATGTCAGTAACACAAAAGCAAAGTGTATCCAGAAAAAGAGTTCATAAACTCACAACAAAATAATGAAAATCCAATTCTGAGTGAGTAAAATTTATACAGAAAATTACAAGAATCCAATTAAGGGCTGAGTTAATTCATAGGAAAAATATTGAGAACCCAAGGAAGGAATAAGTGAAATCCACAAGAAAATATTCAATAAATACAAAGGAAAAGTGGTAATATATATATATTTTTTCTTTTTATAAATATATTGTTAAAATACATAGTAAAAGGAAAAGCTGTCAAATTACCACCAAAAATTACATTAATTGTGAAAGTATAATAGAAATGGTGAGCATATTTAAAGTGTGATATGATTAAAGTCTCTATTATCTGTGTCATCTTAAGTACTTCCCGCATGCTGTTTGATATTTTGCAGATATTCGATCAGCACTGTGAGGCGGGTACTTTTGTTGGTCTTAAATTGAAGACAAACTTCAAGCATAAAATGTCAGAGAAACTTTCCCATATTCACTAGTATGGCCATAAAATTGCCTTTCAAATTGCTTATATGCTGTATACATCTTAGATAGCAAGAAAAACTTAAATATATTTTTTTTCTGATACTACAACAGCGTGGAAGGATCTGTGGACAGGTGCATCTGTGGACAGGACATTCAGATTGATTCTTTTTTCACGGACATAAATGTGAACACTCAGAAGAAAGAGTAGAAGCTGGGAAACTGCAGTGGAGAAATTAATGGATTACTGTACTTCGACAAGATGATACGCTACCTTCCAAAACAGTCTAAACACATTCTTGATTGAAAAAGTCCCAGAATATTATTGACAATGTTTAAAAAAATAACTAGCACTCTTTTATAGTGTATGATGCCAACTTTGTATTTCAAAAGTCTCCGATAAGCACACAAGTGTGTATCTAAAGATAGATAATGGCATCTATAATTCCATGAGTATAAATACATTATCCATAAATAAACAGTAAATTCCCTTTGAAGGAACCATGTGCAAAGGTTAACTGCAGAACAAAGGGAAACCCCATTTTGAACTGATAATGGTGCTTTCCATAAAAAAAAAATGCTACTGTCGCCATGGAACACTTCAGACTTTGCAAAGTGAAGGAACCTCTGCCCTTCACTAAGTAAATACTTCCTAGAGGCTTCCTTGGTATCAGAGGAACAAGACTTTACTGAATCACTGCTTAGTCAGGACACTGTTGTTCAGATCTGGTAATTTCTCTGGGACTAGATCCACTGGACAGACACTCCTGAACCTGTTAAATCAGACTGAGGAGTCAGATTCACTCTTTAAAGTGAATTAAGAAAGATCAGCTATAGCCACCTCCAATTCTCCTTCTGTTCCTGCCTTCTCTAAGTTTCCTCCCAGACAGTCAAATAGCTACTCTCTCCACCATTCCGTTTCTCTTTTTCAAGGACTGGATTTAGTTTCCATTGCTCACACTGATTCTCACTGGAGGTTCGAGGGTGAATATGTGTACCAAGAACACATATTGGCCTAGCTCAGTCCTAGCTCAGGTCTTAAGAACAAAAGCTAGAAAGGCCCAAGATCAAAGGAACTGTGGAAAAATCAAAAGCAAATCATGAAATCTCTGTTTATTCATGCTTAATGCATGGGGAATAGAACTCATATAATTTGATTTAGTTATCTTTGTTTCTCTATTTTCTCACCTGAAAATTGGACATGACAATAATATTTTCTTTAGAAATAATCCATTAAAACATTTTCAGTACGCAGATTCCAAGTCTGTTGATATGAGCTACTATCTTTCAAATTATATAACGATGATGATGGTTGTCAAGAGATACTAGCCCATTAGAGGTGGACTGATCCACCAAAGCTGTCCCTGAATGCCTGATGTTTGGAGAAGCAACATAGTTAGCAGGGCCAGTAACAGCCTGGGGACAAGGCCTTGGGAGTGTTTTCCTGAGGACCTGATGCTTAGAGAGGAAAAAGAAACAATACACTTTATGGAGTTGTTGATAGCCTGAGGCCAAGGCTGTAGAGGAGTTGTCACTTCATATCCTGACAACCCTACATTCCCCACCACTGGGGCTAAGGTGACCATTCCCAAGGCTGCTGTGTGCTTGATCTGTAAAAATGTTAAGATGCCCTGTATTCCCTTTGTACAACATTGTTTGGTTAGCTTTCCACTGACTTCGTACTGTCGCAACCTGGTTTCTGCTAAGGCTTTCTCATTCCTCCCCTGAGAATAATACATAAGACGCTATGCTTCTTATATATGTCTCATGGCTTGTTCGAAACCTTCTAAATCCAAACTTTCTTATCTTCCCTATCTTCTCTCTTCTTTTTCTTCTCATCTCTTATCTCTCAGGGTTCTGTCTTCGAAGAATGGCCTGATGTTCCACCTCAGCAGCCAATTCCCAGTCAGTCAGCAAGTACAAGAACCAGAAGACTATAAACTCCACCCTATCTGTTTTTATCTGTTATATCTTTTCTCTTCAGTTAAATGGGTCTTTATGTCTGATATGCCACGAATGTGGGCACCCTTGTGACAGAAATTCTTCACATTCATATAAAAGAAGCCCTCATTTTTCTGGGAGTTGTATTTAGGTTTCCAAACCAACTCCTGAACCAATGACCAGGAGCCCTTTTCAGCAAAAGGCTTCCTTTTGCAGTTGTTGGAGGAGGGATTAAAAGAATTGCTGTGATCAAGAAGCCACTCTTTGGAAGATCCCATGGAGAAGTCCTGCAGGTTCCTGTGTGGAATAAGTTTGGTTAAACACCGTGAAGCAATAGTCATAGTTCAAGCAATCACAGCCTTAGAGTGCACAGCAGCAAGTGGAGACGGGATTGGGTACGGGTGGAGAAGGCCATTTCCAAAATGTCCTTCCAGGCCACCTCCCTCTTTTCTAGTTTTCATCTCTTCTCATCTACTTGTCAGAATAAGGTGAGGAATTAAACAAACACTAATTCATTGTTCCTAGACTGGAATTCTCAGATACTAAGCTGTAAGGTTTTTCTTCCTAGAAGATGAGCAATGCAGTACTGTACCATCCCAAGTTGCCTAATCTGCCACGAAGTTTGTTTATGGAAACATTTTCATGCTGTGGTTGTCTTCTTGCTCCCCCAACCAGTGAGGTTGTTTTGTTTTGTTTTGTTTTTTATTCTTTTTGTTGTTGTTATTTAGTTTAGTTTTCTTTTAGAGAAAGAGAGAGGTGGGAAGAAAGTTGAGAGGGTCTGTGAAGAGTTGGGAAAGGAAAAGAACATGATCAAAATATTTTATAAAAAATTAATAAAAAAGTAAAAATAAACAAATAAAGAGTCTGGCCCATCAGTTTTTATTCCCAGTCTCTCAAGACTCTTCCGGGCAGTTTGTGAAATGTTCAGATTCCTAGATTTCAAACTCGGGGGTTCATGTTAACAGTCCGGACAGCTCTTAGCTGTCTTTCTCTGCTCTCTATGACCCTCTTTCCCTCCCTTCTTCCCTTCTCTTCCTCCCTCCTTTTCTTCTTCCCTTTGGTTCTTTATTCTTTCTTTTATTTTTCTAATGTTCAGATAAGGTTGAAATTCACAAATTCTTACATTTGTATTAATTTTCAGTTTAAAACTTACAGCATTACTATAATGCTATATTTGTAGTAAATGATCATCAAATTGTAATAGGAAGCTTGGCAGGAAAAATAGTATTTTAGACAGTTACACAATTCACTTTAATCTTTTGCTCTAGTTCTAACTGTCTTGTTCTCTCAAAAATAAGTGGAAACCCTCCTCCAAATCTCAAGTATTTTTCATTTGCCATTACTCTTTGAACGTATGAAGATTAAAGAATTATTTATAATTAAACCTTTTCCAAAAATATGTTCCAGAAGACACTGTTCTGAAGATGTCTTCCCAGGAAAGGATGCTCAGTTGTCAAGGAGGGTATTACAAAAGCAGTGTTCATTCATAATTAGTATGCTTTATAATAGCAAAGGTAAGGGGTGCCATTGTACACCTGAACAGAAAGACGTGTTTACAGATTTTATGGAAGAACTGTGCCATCCTCTGTAGTTCTTTCATTCCTGATGATTCTATTCAAAGAGTGCACTTTGGATAAACACACAATGATGTTTATTCAAAAAGTACATTTCAATTTTTTAAAATCATGTAAGTTCTTATATTCCTTGGGCATAATCCTATCTGAAACCTCAGAGAGATGAAGGGAAAGGTGACCATTCTGTATTTTATCCATCCTTGGTCTGCAAGGGTCAGCCCTGAGCACACCCAGTCAGGAAGGCATGCCAATTAGTCATTCTCTGGAGGGAAGGGCCGGGTCTGTCTACTCCCAGCATAATTCACTTAGTTCTCATCAGGGGCACTGGATTTCACCCTTTACTTAATGAAAGATCAGCAGATTTCAGATGACAAAGAGCCAGAAGTCTAGAAGGTCCACACCTACCTCCCAGTCACTGGGCATTCTAACCTGGTTTCCTTACATACATTTTAGAAACATCTTAATGTCATGAATAAATTATTTTCACTTATATAGTACTAACCTAGTATAGCAATCACTTTTATTTGCCCATAATTTTTATAGTCCTACAGTAGCTGCTTACATGTTTTATATAGTTGTTATCACAGTGCACATATCTTTATGTTCTAGCTGTACAGTGTTATATGTTATTGATCATGATAGTCATTCATAACACATTCTATCTCCAGAGAGCTCACCATATTCAACACGTTTCTTTAAGTTTGCAGCTTGTGGTTACTTCTAACATTTAATAGTGTGTATTTTTTTAAGCTAATAGAAACTGGGAGTAGAATAACTACAAGCTACTGGCTGGAAAGCAGAGGGAAGAAGATTGAAGGAGAGGCTGGGCAAGTAGTATCATGCTATGGGTAAGTGGGAGGAGTATGTCCCGGTGTCTGGGGCAGGGCAGTGTGAATGCAGTGGGCAACAACGGACTGTGTGTCTCATGACAGAAGAAAAGATTTTTCCTGCACGCATTTTATACAAAAGATACACTTTGAGGTAATGGGTATGCCAGTTACCCTGACTTTATCATTATCTAGTGATGAATCAAAAAATTACATCGTAGCTTATGAGAATGCACATGCTGAAGAGCTAAAGGCTGAAACAAGGCTGGGAATGGGAGTAGGGAAAGGAGGGGTAGAGGTGGGTTAAACAAAACGAAGGACACATGAAGTCTTTTGAAAACTCAGTAGTTTGTAAGCCAATTAAAATACAATAAAAATAAAAGTAGAAATGATACAAATGAAAATTAATGTTTTACACAGTAATATTTTATTAACTTTAATCATGTTCTTAGTGTGCACTTTGATGAGAGGGACTTTTAATCCAAAAGGTATATTTTTTTCACAAAGTAGGGGAAATTAATTTCTTATGATGTGAAGGTTTTAGAGTCAAACCAGATAGAGTATTACACTTTTGGTTATGCACTTACCAACATTTTATAGGATAATTACTTTCTTTGTTCATCTACATAAACATCAATTTAGGAGGAAGCTTTTAAAGAGAATGTATTTTGAGAGTGGTATATATCTAGCATGCTAACAAAACAGATTGGAAAAAGAACACATTAAAATTCTTACATCATCATGAAAGCTACTCAGAAAGAAAGCCTCAATTAAATGTTAAAACTATTTCCTCAAAAGAAAGAATGAATGAATGAATGAATGAGTGAGTGAGTGAAAACCATACCAAATTCATTTGTTACAGAGAGACCTGATGGCAAGCATGAGTCTAAGAAGGACCCCATAATCCCTTCCCCCTATCCAAGTATTCTATATGACACTCTTATTTGAAGTGTAGCAGGCAGTATAAAATACAACAGTATACTTGAGCATATTTTGGGTATATGCCTAGGAGTGGTATAGCTGAATCTTGAGGAATCACTATTCCTAATTGTCTAAAAAAGCGCCAAATTGATTTCCAGAGTGGTTGAACAAGTTTACAAGGACATTTGCTCAACTATGTTCATAGCTGCTTTATTTGTAGTAGCCAGAACCTGGAAACAACCCAGATGTCCCTCAGTTGAGGAATGGATACAGAAATTGTGGTACTTTTACACAATGGAATACTACTCAGCAATTACAAAGGAGGAAATCATGAAGTTTTCAGGCAAATGGTGGGACCTGGAAATGATCTTCCTGAATGAGGTATCCCAAAAGCAGAAAGACACACATGGCATATACTCACTTATATAGACCTATAAGATAGGATAAACATACTGAAGTATATACACCTAAAGAAGATAAACAAGAAAGAGGACTTGGGGTAAGAGGAGTAATCCTCAGTTAGAAAGACAAATGGGATTGACATTGGATGTAGGAAAAAACAAGTAGCAGGACAAGAGCCTACCACAGAGGGCCTTGGAAAGACTCTACCTAGCAGTGTATCAAAGCAAATATTAAGAAACATAACCAACCCTTTGGCAGAGTGCAGGGAATCATATGAAAGAAGGGGGAGTTAGTATGACCTGGAGAGGACAGAGCTCCGCAAGGACCAAATATATCAGGGCACAGAGGTCGTTTATGAGACTGTTTCTCCAACCAAGGACCATGTATGGATATAACCTAGAACCTCTGCTCAGATATAGTCCATGGTAGCTCAGTATCCAAGTGGGTACCCTAGTACAGGCACTATTTCGGACATGAACTCAATGGCTGGCTCCCCGAGGGAGGAGCAGCCTTGCTAGGCCACAGAAGAGGACATTGCAGCCAGTCCTGAAGAGACCTGATAAGCTAGAGTTAGATGGAAGGGGAGGAGGTCCTCCCCTATCAGTGGACTTGGAAAGGGGTAGGGAGGAGATGAGGGAGGGATGGAGGGGATAGGGAGGAAATGCGGGAGGGGGCTACGGCTGGGATACAAAGTACAGAACCTGTGATTAATATAAACTAAAAATGTTAAAAAAAATACAACAGTCTATACCACCGTGTCATACAGCAGAGGAGGAGGAAATGTCCAGGTATAATTAAGATTCTTGGTCTGTTGACTAAGTTAATTAACCATGATATTACCCTGGGTCGGTATCTCTTGAGGTGAACATTCATCTAGATGTTAAAGAAGTCAGAAGCACCGAAAGCGGCATCAGCCACACTCCTGTAGATCCGGATGCATCCTGGCTCTTCAGAGAAGAGCTTTCTTAAGGCGGTCTGTGCGGCGCACACCACTCCTCAAAACGATGAGATAATTTGGGTTTGTTTGTTTGTTTGTTTCTTTTAGCTCACTGTTATTTCTTGGAAACATGTTTTGCAGTGACAGAAAAAATGACAAACTTTCTATAAAATAAAGAAGGTTAAAAAAATACTTGAGGAAATAAAAAAAAAAAACCATTAGGAAGAAAACGCTGGAGACGTAGTTCCATGGTTAAGAGCGCTGACCGCTCATGCAGAGGGCTCAGTCTTGGCTCTCAGCACCCATATAGTGGCTCACAATCACCTGAAACTCCATGTCCAGGGGATTAGAAGTCTCTTCTAATGACCTCCAAGGGTTCCTGGATACACATGGTATACAGGCACACTCAGGCACACACTCATGCACATCAAATTAATTAATTTTAAAATATTTTAAATTTAGTATTTACATTGAAATACACATTAGAGAGACAAAAAAGTAAAATTAAACATTAATTGTACATTTGAAGTGTTTGACCTAATAAACACTCAAAATAATTGAAAATTTTTGTGATATCTAAGTATTGATTCCTAAAAATAGAAATGTCAAAGACATGCATGGTCCCCTGTTGGTGCATCAGTATCTGCAGGACCCTTTGGGCTCAGATCTTTTAGTTTTGTTGGTCTCTTTGTGGGGTTCCTGTCCCCTCCATGTCTGTATAATCCTACCCCTCTCTTCCTCCATAAGACTCCCTGCGCTCAGCCCAAAGTTTGGCCTTGAGTCTCAATATCTGCTTCAATGCCCTGTTTGATGAATCCTTTCAGAGGACCCTCTATAGTAGTTTCCCATCCTGTTTCCTCTCTTCCACCGCTTCTGTTGTTTATCTTGTTTGACATTCTGAATGAGATTTAAGCATCCTCCCTAGGTTCCTCCTTAGTGTTTAGCTTCTTTAGGTCTGTAGATTGCTGTCCTGTATTATACAGCTAATATCCACTTTTTAGTGAATGTACACCATGCCTACCTTTCTTTTCTGGGTTACCTCACTTGGGATGATCTCTTCTAGCTCCATCCATATGCCTGAAAATTTCATGATTTCCTTGTTTTTAACAGCTGAGTAGTATTCTATTGTGTAAATGTACCACAATTTCTGTATCCATTCCCCTGTTGAGGGACATCTCAACATAGGTTGTTTCCAGGTTTTGGCTATTACAAATAAAGCTGAACATAGTTGAGCAAATGCCCATTCATAGAGAGAACCTAACTCACATGTGGCTGATTGGCAGCTCAGCCTCCACGTGGATCTCTGAGTAAGGGGAATAGTGGCTGCCTCTATCATGAACTCAGTTGACTGCTCTCTGATCACTCGCCCCCTGATGATGCAACCTTGCCAGGCCACAGAGAAAAAGGATCCAAGCAGTCCTGATGAGACTTAACAAGCTATGGGCAGATGACAATAGAGGAGAACTCCCCCTTTCAGTGGACTAGGGGAAGGGGATGAGGGGAAGAGGGAGGGAGGGTAGGACTGGGGGAGTTGAGGGAGGGGGCTTCAGTCAGGATATATAATGAATATATTGTGAAGAAAAAATTTAAAATAAAAAAAAAGAAATGTAAAAGACAGGATTTGATCTCCAGGTAAAACAAAATAAAAAAATTTTAAAGAATTTTAAAAAGTTTAAAGAATGTTCTTTAAAAATGGCCCCTTTATTTTTTATAAGTATTGTAAAAATATTTTATATGAGTTTTCATAGATAATTTTAGAATTAAAATTGTTTATATAAAAAATGTTATAGAATAAGAATTGGTTTTAAAAGTAATTTTAAATTAAAAATCAAAAGAATACAATGCATGTACTAACAATCAAAAACCAACCAAACAATAAAGACAAGTCAAGGAAGCCAATTAAAAAAGATAAAGAATTGCAATTATAAATAAAATACTTAGTTAATGTAAGTAGTCTACATTGTTCCCACTAAAGACAAGAGCATTCCAACTCTATCTTCAAAGAACATGAGAAGCTGGAGAGTTAGCTCCGCTGGTCATGTGCTCTGTTTTTCATGAGTTCTGGTCTGGAGCTCCCAAGTAAATGCTCAGTTTCCTCTGTCATCCAAGCACTCACTGGCTAGCATGAGCTGTCACTTGAATTTTTTATCTTAGCCATTCTGAAGGGTGTAAGATGACATCTCAAAATCATTTTGATTTGCATTTTCTTAATGGCTAAGGATATTGAACATTTCTTTAAGTGCTTCTCAGCCATTAGAGATTCTTCTCTCAAGAATTCTCTGTTTAGAGCTGCTCTCCATTTTCAACAGGGTTAGTTGATATCTAGTCTCTTGAGTTCTTTATATATTTTGGATATCAGAACTCTGTTGGATGTGGTATTGGTGAAGATCTTTTTCTGTTCTGTAGAGCTGCTGCTTTGACCTTTGACAGTGTCCTTTGTGGTAGAGAAGCCTTCCATTTTCATGAGGTCCAATTTATTAATTGGTGATCTTACTACCTAAGCTGTTGGTGGTCTGTTCAGGAAGTTGTCTCTCGTGCCAATGAGTTCAAGCTCTTCCCACTCTTTCTTCTATCAGGTATTAGGTATGTTGGAGGTTGGTCTGGTGCTATATATTCAGATGCTGATTTCAGTGCGTTGAGATCTGGTTACTGCCCTACCATGGGTATATTGAACTATCTCCTGTAACCATGTAATGAGAAGGTATGTTACCCAATTACCCCTGATTAGCTGATTAAAAATCCTATACCTGGGCAGGAGAGAAGGAGGCAGGCATGGCCAAGGTTTGAGAGCTTTGGGGACAGAAGGATCACAGGTAAGAGAAACAGTAAAAAGAGAAGGAAGGAAAGAAGGGAGGAAAAAAGAAAGAATGGAAAGAAGGAAGGAAGGAAGGAAGGAAGGAAGGAAGGAAGGAAGGAAGGAAGGAAGGAAGGAAGGAGAAGACTGCCATGGGTTAGCATGGAAGGACCACATGGCCTGTGCTGGTGGAGGAATTGTCCCAGATGGTGAATAAGCAAGTATTTATGGAATTATGTATGGGAGGTAGCCTGTTGGGTCTAGTAGGTAAAGGTAGCTTAGAGGGTTGATATCTGCCTTGCCCCAGGTGAGATAAGGCTATTCTAAATTCTATCAGGTGTCTGTGTCTTTTATTGATTATAGTAGAGGGTTAGATAACACCACTGCAATAATTATATGGCTAATAATAAACATTGTTAGACCATATCTTTAATTAACACCAACATAGGTATCTCTTCTATTAGTGTAGTTGGGTTTATGTTGAGGTTGGTTTTTTTATATACACTTGGGACTTGAGTTCTGTGCTAGATGATAGACATGAATCAATTTGCATTCTTCTGCATGCTGGCATCCAGTTTGATCAGCACCATTTGTTTAAGATGCTTTCTTTTTTCCACTGTATAATTTTGGCTTCTTTGTCAATAATTAAGTATGTAGACTTACTATTGGGTCTTAGATTTAATTCCATTGATTAACCTCACCTAGAAGGGGAAATAAAATCAACATTGTTGGTGGAGAGAGGGGGAATGGAAAACTGGGTTGGGGAGAAGTGTGAATGGTAACAGGAGGGATCAGGTCAGGGAGGACCAAGGCAAGAGGACTGGTAGAGATCAGGAGTTGTATGAAAGCTCTAAGGAGCTTCCGGACCCTAATCGGGCAGTACCATCGGCATTTACAATAACAGTGATTGAACTTTTTCAAGCTTTGCTGCTGGAGCAGATTAATGATTCATCTGCCATCCTCAGAAAGGACTTAGAGATAAAGATTGTTAGTAATGTCCATAACGCTTAAAAAGAATTTGGAGATGTAGATTGTTAGTAAAGTTAGGTTAAGATGCTTTTGCTTGTGGCTTTGATGTAGAAAATGTTAGTTAACAATTTGAAATTCAGAAATGCACAATCTTAATAGTTGAACTAGGGATTTTTTGAGGTCAGGGAACAAGAACAATGGCAGTCCGACTAGTACTAGCTGCCATATCTTTTTTTGCTGAAGCTGGGCTGATGATCAAGATGATGATTAATTTCCTGTACCCACTTTTGTCTTCAGCTTCCTGATATGATTTAAGAAAGAAATTGTCGCGAGTATATGTGTACCTTGAGGGTTTAACGTAGAAATGACTGTTTTTTAAATATAAACCTTTAGATTTGTGATTCTTTTAATATTTTTATAAGATTACTTTTTAAGATTAAATAATAAAATAATTTATTTTTTGGTAACTACAAATTGCAGCTTGCCAGTAAGAGAATCTGCCTGGGAAAATTACCTTGCTTGCTTATATATTGTTAACCTGTAACAAGCTGCTTAGTAACCAATGTATGTGGATTCTTGAGAACAACTTGCTTTTCACATTTGTTTTTCACTCATAATACATAAAACATTTGATCACGTGAGAGTATTGGGAAATATGTTTTTTCTAGTTATACTTATTGTAATTGTTCACTTAAAGAGAGATGAAATGAAACCATATTGTGATTTTTGTACTGCTTGAGAGATTTTGCTTGAATATATAAGCTGTAGGAGAAAAAATAAAGTTGTTAGTTGTTGGAGTTTTGCTTGCTCCATCAACAAAATGTGTGTGTATGTATACTTGTAGGTATGTACGTGTGTGTGTATTTGTAGGTATGTGTGCATATGTGCAGTTCCTAAAGATTGCTTCATCCAAGTGTGGTGAGTGTGTGCCAGCCTTCCATCATCCCTGACCCCATAGCCCCTCCTTGGGTCACCGAACACATGTTGGAGCTAGTCGTTGACACTAGGGCAATGAAAACTCCCAGGAATCTGTGAAGATGCCCTAGCTATCACTTCTAACAACAGGGCACGTGGAGTCTGAACTGGCCATCTCCTCCAAGCAAGACTTCCAGTGGAGAGACTGGGACACCAGCCCAGCCACAACACCTTTGACCTACAATTTGTCCTGCCGACAAGATATGTAGGGGTAAAGATAGAGCAGAAACAGAATGAATGCTAACCAAGGAAGAATACAGACTGAGACCCGTGCCACTGAAATTGTTAATGACAATCTGTTATTACCTGCAGAGAGAGCCTAGAATAACTGTCATCAGAGAGGCTTCAGCCAGCAACTGATGGAAACAGATGCGGAGACACACGCCAACATTACACAGAGCTTAAAGAATCCTGTGGGGGAGGGGGGGAAAGGATTGTAAGAGCCAGAGAGGTCAAGAAAACCTATAGAATCAACTAACTTGTGCCCATAATGGCTCACAGAGGTTGAACCACCAACCAGAGAGCATGCATGAAACTGACCTAGGCCTTCTGCACAACAGTTGTATAGCTTGGTCTTCATGTCAGAGTCCTAAAATGAGAGCAGAACATAACTCTGACTCTATTGCCTACCTTTTGGACCCTTTCTCCTAACTGGGCAGCCTTGTCTCGCTTCAATACAAGATGTCTCCAGTCCTACTGCAACCTGGTATGTCAAGGCTACTTGATATCCATAGGAGGGCTGCCATTTACTGAAGAGGAAGGGAGGAATAGCGAATGGGGGTAAGACAGATAGGGGGAAATACTGGGGGAAGAGGAGGGAGGGGAAACGGCAGCAAGTTAAGAGAGTTTCCTGGGGAGAGCAAGGGTGAAAGGACAGAAGCCCGTAGAGAAAAGTGAAAAGGAGGATGGGGCGTCTCTGTGGCAAGCTGGAGCCCTAAGTCAGGGTAGGCCCTGGGAGGAGGTGAGGGGGACTCAAGCAGGGATTCCTAGTAGCAGAAGCCATAACGGCTGAAGAGGACCCTTCTAACAAAATTAGCCTACTAGTGGAGAGAGGGGAACTCCAACCCACCCACAAAAGCTTCAACCCAAAATTTACCCTACCTACAAGATGTGCAGGAGTAAAGATAGAGCAGAGATTGAGGGAATATCCAACCGATGCCTGGACCAAGCAATGGATCTACCCTATGGGAGAGGGCTAACCATGACACTGCAAATGGCACTCTACTAAGCTTGCAGAGAGGAGCTGGACAGAGTTGTCCTCTGAGAGACTCTATCCAGAAGTGTCTCAAAACAGAGGCTGAGACTCACAGCCAAACGCTGAGCAATGCTTATGGAGTCTTGTGGAAAAGTGGAAGGAAAGAGAAAAGGGCCTGGAGGTGACAGGAGTGCCACAAGAAGACCAACAGGGCCAACTAGCCAGGGACCAGAGGGGCTTGCTGAGACTGAAGCGTCAACCAAGAGCCATGCCTGGATTGGACCTAGGCCCCTTACAAAGATGGACAGCTTAGGCTTCATGTGGGTCCTCTAGTGAGGGAAGTGGGGACTGCATTGGACACAGACTCTTTCCAGCTTTTTGATCACTTCCCCCTGGTGGGACTGCCTTATCAGGCCACAGGAGAAGCGGGCATGGATGAACTTAATGAGCTGGGGTAGATAGGAAAGAGAGCTCCCCTTGTCTGAGGAAGAGGCAAAGGGGAAAGGGGGCCAGAGAGAAAGTGAGGCTGAGAGAGGAGGAGGAAGGGGTGACAACCAGGATATTAAGTGAATAAAAATAAATTAGTTAAAAAATATACAGAAAAGCCATGCAACCAAGTCTGCTCTGAGGTGCTCATCTTCCTGGTCAATGCTGAAGCAGGTTGCTAGGTAATGGGTGGAGCAGCAGACAGGGTAGGCTCCTGGAAGGCTGTGGGGAATATCCTCTAGCTGATAACCCTAGCAGCAGGGGATGTGGAAACTGAAGTGGCCACCTCCAATATCCATGCAGGACTTTCAGTGGAGTGAGGAGAACACAAATTCACCCACAAAACTTTCAACCCAAAATTTACCCTGCCTAAAAGATGTACAGGGAGAAAGATGGAGCAGAGATTGAGGGAATGGACAACCAATGCCTGGCCCAACTTGAGACCCACCCCATGGGGGAGAGCCAACCCCTGACACTATTAATGATATTCTGCTATTCTTGCAGACTGGAGTCTAGCATAGCTGTACCCCTGAGATGCTTCACCCACCATCTCGAAATATATGCAGAGACCCGCAGCCAAACATTAGGAGGAGCTCTGGATGGAGAGTTAGGGCAAGAATAGAGGGACTCAGAAGGGACAAGAACCCCACAAGAAGACCAACAGAGCCAACTAACCTAAGCTCATGGGTTCTTAGACTGAACCACCAAACAAAGAGCATACATGTACTGAACCTAGGTCCCTACACAGATGTAGCTGATAGGCAGCTTGGTCTTCATGTGCCCACCCTAGCAAATGGAGTAGGGCTGTTTCTGACATGGACACAGTTGCCTACTTTTAGATCACTTTCTTTTAGCTGGTCTGCTTTGTCTAGCCTCAGTGAAAGAAGTTATGCTTAGTCCTGATGTGACTAGATGTGTTGGTGCAGGTTGGTACAGGGGGGCAGGCTCTCCTTCTCTGAGAAGGGGAGGGGGAAATGGGAAAGAAGGGAGGGGGCTGCAGTTGGGATGTAAAGTGAATTAAATAAATAAATAGATAGATAGATAAATAAATAAGAAAAAATAAATGGATATGTGCTTATCTTCTCAAACAGGTGAGACTGGACTCATACCTTGGATGCTCCTATCATGCCCAACATTCTAGACATTTCCTCTGTCTTGGTTTAGCAAGCTCTACTAAAGAGACCCACCATCTCCTGAGTTTTAATGGTATATTTAATACATGAAAAGTGTTTTTATTTTTAAAGAAAGAGAAATTCAACAATATTGCTTATAAGATATTTTAAAACAAAATTAAAAGTTAATTACTTAGTTTTACTTTGCTTAAAAAGCAGAGATGTCCCAATGGATCAAGGAGTTTGCTGTGATGTTGTCTCTCCATAATGTCAGAGACTGCACGAATACTGTCTCATCAGCCATCTAAGCATGACCTGAACAAAAATTACAACAATAGACATGCCAAAACGGATGAGAGAAAGCCCACATAGCCTCAAACCTGCACAAAGAACTACATGCACCCAAGGAATGAATGCTTAGAGTGGAGAAGTTGGGGTGGGTGCAATAGGTCTGCTCTAGGGAAGAACAAACCAGCTGGTTATCCAATTCCAAGTGGTCACATGTATGAAAACATACATGTGAATACCATTATTCAGACTGATTAGGTTATTTTTAGAAATATATGCGTGTAAACCTATACATATATTCATATAACAAAATTTTAAGAGTCTAGTAATTTGAAAGAGAACAAGAAATAGTGTAGGAAAGGAGTTGGAGGGAGAAAAAAAGGAAAATGATGTAATTATATTAATCTTAAAATTAGGAAAAAAGGCTGGGGGTGATGACAATCATGTTCAAACAAAAAGGCAGAGCCTCTGTGAAATTGCTTTTCCTTTAGTCCTTTTAGCACAGATTTATTTTAAATTTTGCTCTGTGTAATTCCTGGCAGATTCTATAAATACTCATACAAAAAAAAATGATCCTTAATGATTTGAATATGTTTCCATTGGTTTGCTCTTGTCAACAATTTGTGTCACCTGTAATAAGTTCATTGGTCGTTCAATATAAAATGAATCCTGCTTCTGCTCATAAATCACATAATACATTTGGTTTATACATTTTTGGTCAATGTTGTATACTAATTTTAATTGTGACTTTATTAACATATGCTTCATAATATCTTCTGTTTAATTTCTCCTTTTGTGAGGTTGATTACATAGAGCAATTTTTTAAATAAATCTATACTAAGAGGAATAAAAGAAAAGCAATTTCATAGAATCTTCTCTTTAATATTTGGCCATTGTTAGCACATATGTTATTAACATAATAAAAATATAGATCAAATCAAAAATATACTCAAGAAAACAATTGATACCATAGCATTATGCAGCTATAGAGAAGACATTCATAGGGTGCTCACGCTAAACTACTTAAAGCTTTCGTTTTATAGAAGTCTAACTTTATGCTAAACACCCAAATACAGGAGAAATATAATGTAAAAGGAAAGAATAAGTTCTTCAGAAATAGTAACCATGAAGTGAAGATATAAGTGATCACCATTCTCTGAAATCTTTCTGGATGGATCTTTCTTAGCTGTCTTTACACAGCCTACCTTTTTCTGAGAACTTTAATTTTCTGTATGTTTTTGTCTCATGATACAAAGAAAATTTTTAATTTAATTTAATTTTTTATTTATTAGAATTTATTCACTTTGCATCCCAGCTGTGGCCCCTTCCCTTGTCTCCTCCCAGTTCCTTCCTCCCTCTCTTTTCTTCTCCTATGCCCCTCCCCAAGTCCACTAATAGGAGAGGATCTCCTCCCCTTCCATCTTACCCTAGCCTATCAGGTCTTATCAGGACTGGCTTCATTGTCTTCCTCTGTGGCCTGGCAAGGCTGCATGCCACCCTCCCCCCCGCCCCCGCTTCCCAGGAGGAGGTGATCAAAGAGCCAGCCATTGAGTTCATGTCAGAGACAGTACAAAGACATTTTAATCCCTCATGTATATGCATTGAACCAAATACATGTATGTGTAAACACATACACACATACATCCTTGGCACCTGGTACCAATGGAAGAAACAGGGACACACCAACCTTGAGGTATTAAGGAATCCAACATTACATTGAGAAGGTTGCTGTGATCTCTATAGCAGATCAAGTAGAATTTGACAGAATCACACGAAAGAGTTTAATTGTGACAGGTTTTGCATGTATATTTTCACCCTCTATTTCCTCTTTCAATCTCTCTTCATGTTCCTGTTAGTTACCTTTCTTGATTCATGCCCTTCCCACACGCCATAGTTTGCACAGGAAAAAATTAGTGGCACCTTTATTTGAGAGACTACATATTTCTCCCAGCATAGTAATCTCCTATTTCATCTATTTCCTGGAGACAACAGAATTTCACTGTTCCTTGGTGCTGAATAAAATTCCATTGTGTGGACATATCATATTTTCTTCATCCATGCATCTGTTCATCCAGATTGATTCCATAAAGTGGGTATTTTTAATACTACAACAATAAACATGGATGTGCAGTTAGGCTGACAGGAATTACCTGGGATGTATTTTGAGAAGCAATAGCGCTGGCTCATATAGTAATTTTATTATTAATCTTATATGGAGCCTGCAGGTTGATTCCCATTTTGGCTATAGTAATTTATTCTATTCTCAGCAGTGCACAGGATTGCTCTTCCCAACATTCCCAGCAACATTTTTTGTTTTTCTGATTTATTTATGATAAACTTTCTGGTCTGGAATCCCAGTGTAGCTTTGATTGTTTTACACCACTGGCTAAAGATGTCAGATGTTTTTTCCACGTACGTATTGAATTGTTCTGTGATATTGATTTTTGTAAATTCAAATGCAGTTGTGCAGTTAAAAATCAAAGGGTTAATTTTTGTTTCTCTGTTCATAAAAGTCTGGCCCGTAAGTGTTCATCTGTGGCATTATTATTGTTATTATTATTTAAAAAGTCCTAGAGAGGAATATTAGGAAGACAATAAAGTAATCACAAGACCCAAATTGCTGAACTTTTGTGAACCTAATTTTCTTAGCTAGCAGTTTAAAAATGTGCTTTCCTTGATTTTAAAAAAATGAAGTTGCTATTGGAATTTTATTTAATTCACAATTCCCTTAATTGTTTTAGGTATATAAAATTGTCTCTTCTTAACAAGTTTCCAAAATGAGAATTTTTGGTGAAGGAATATATTCACAAACTTGCTTTCTCTCTCTCTCCACCCTTGCCCCCAGAGTCACTTCATACTACATAACTTTTAAAGAATACACTTTCAGTGAATACATGGGTTATAGAAAAAAAGTAAATTAATACTACTTAGAAGGTACGAAACAGACCAACAAAAGCTTTGCTTCTGAACTGCTGGAGCCTGACCCTGGAAGAATCTACCAACCTTCTGAAGCTGGGAAAAGTAAGACACTCTTTTCTATATTGCATACGAAGTTTTAAAAATGGTCTTTAGATATTCAGTAGATTGATGACTACCAGATGAGCTGACATACTTAAACACTTAGTGTAGATGGTGACACAGAGTTTATATTCAGTGGCTGTTACTGGTGCATGAAAATCTTTGAATGCACACTGAAAAGAATGTCCATAGCTAAGGATATTCTTGTATCTCAGGCCTCACCTAAAAGTGATAACGAAGTGAAGTCACACTTCCTTCTTCTGACCTGTATATGATGGGACTCATGATTCTTTGATTAAAAGTCAACCATACTGTATAAGTGCTTCATGGGTTTCTGAGTGTCTCTCATGACTGCTACTCCCTGAGTCTTCATCATGCCCTGATGCTGGAGCCTCTGGCCGTGGCTACCCTCGAAAAACGTCATTCCTCTGAAAACACTTATTGCCCCAGATATCACCGCTGCCTTTATGGCGTTGCAGAGGATTAGTACCCCAGTCTATTTTGCCTTTGCTACTTACAACAACCCTAAGCAAAGTGAAAAACTACAGTAGCCAGCGCCACTGCTGTTACACCCAGCGTAGTCGGGAGAGAGCAGCGTTCAGAACGGCGTGTTAAAGCACTCAGGGCTGCCGAAGGGTTTTCTGGCAGGACTGTGAGGGCCAGAGCACATTTAGGGCATACTCGACAGCCCAAACAGTAGTGATGGAGTGACCACTCAGCTCTTTTAGTGCTTAGCTTGAAGCACGGTACACACACACACACACAAACAGAGAGAGGGGGGAGAGAGTCAGAAAGAGACAGAGACAGAGAGAATGATAGGGAGACAGGGAGACAAGACAAAGAAAGACAGAGAAGAGAGGAATGAATGCACAAAACTAGATTTACCTCTGCAGGCATAAAATCTTTATTGATCTTTAAGATATTACTTTGCACCTGACCGCCTTAAACAAGATCCTTCTGACCGCACAGGCAAGATCGTATCTCTCTGCATCTTTATTGAGCAGATGGCTTTGATGTAATTATCTCTTTTGTGTTTGATTGTCAGGACAGGGATTACATCTGTTTGCTCTCCCACTGTGTCTCTGATTCTCAGCAGAGTACATATCTCGTAGTTGATACTTGTTAATCTTTCATCCAGTAAACTGTTAATTAAATTCATATCAAAATATATGGAATGGTTTATCCTTAGACATAATTTTTAATTGAAAACACAAAATTGACATTTTGTTGAATTATTTTAAAACACCACAGGCCTGTCAAGAGCCAACACACCACTTTTTTTTCTTCTCTTTTTACATCTCTTATTCATGCGTCATCAGTCTATGGCATCATTACTAACATCACACACTCTCTTACTACAATTGTCAGAACCTGTCAGAATGACACTTAACAATCAATGCATCACTTAAGCCACAAGGCACTAATTCCTTCCTTTAACAAATATAATGACTAAGGAAAGAATTTCCACAGGTGTGCTTTCACATTCTAGTGTAAGGGAGAATCATTATAATGGCCCAGTGCTGCTGTTGTTACACCCAGTGCCCTCAGGAGAAAGCTGCATTCAGAAGGCTTGGCTCAGCACTTTGGGCTGCCAAAGGGTTTTCTGGCAGGAGGAATGCCAGACCAGGGCCCTGAACTCCACAGTCTGAACTCCACAGCCCGTCAGCAGAGCAGCCACTCGGCTCTTTCAGTGCTTAGCTTTAAGTCCTACTTTCTGTAAATGTTTGCAAGAGAGTGAACACCATTTAATGGTTTTTAAAATTATGGAATCATAGTATAGGACAGAAGAACCTGAGAAAATGCAGAGTGTGTCATACTAATAAGTAGCAAGACATGTCGTGCAGATGTGACTTCTTCACATAATTATGTACAAGGAGAAATTATGAATAAAGTTCACATAAAACTCTCCATGGATTAATATTGAAATATATATTTCTAAAAATAGCTAAGTTAGTTTTGTTTTTATTTTCATTATTTTAATTACACAAATCTTTAAAATGGAATTTGGTACATTTTTACAATATGAAGTGATCAAATATATTAAGTGATATATATGTATATATGTTTTTGTGTGTGTGCATATATATACATATATCTAACAGTTTATTGTATATAAACACAACTGTGAAGAATAGTGTCTTCTTGTTTGTGGCAAGATTATTGAAACTGGGGTCACTGTGCATTGTGAACTAATTAAAAAAACAGACAAATACTACATGCTCTAGTTCATATGTGGATGATGAAAATTTTATCTGAACACAAAATTTTAAAACCAAAACTCAAGTAGTAGTTTAGTTTATATATTTGATGTTTGCTCATCAGGGAATAGCTCTGTCTGGGGATGAGGGGATTAAGAGGTGTGGCCTTATTGGAGGAAGTGTATCACTGTGGGTAGGGTTTGGGGCTTCAAAAGCCCAAGACAGGTCCAGTGTCACTCTCTCTTCCTGCTGCTTACGGATTTGGATGTAGAAATCTCAACTACTTTCCTAGTACCATGTCTGCTTGCATACCACCGTGCTTTCTGCCATGATGATAAAAATGGACTAAACCTCTGAAACTCTAAGAAATCTTCAATTGAAGTATTTCTTTTATAAGAATTGTTGTGGTCATGCTGTCCTTTCACAGCAAAGAATACTAAGACTCAAAGTAATCCCAATCTGCAAGAAAAAGTTACCCAAACAGATTCTTAAAAGATACCATCTGCCAAAAAGACATGGAAAATGCTCTGTTTTGTTAGCCACAGGGACACCAGCACCCAGGTAAAATGGTTATTATGAAAAGTTTACAAATGCTGGTAAGAATATAGAAACAATGGAAATCACATCAAATGCAAACTAGTACAGAGAATATCTAAAAGAATAGCACTGAACTACTTCTGAGAAAAATTCCAAACTAGAACTAAGTCAGCATGACCCAGAAACACCTACATGTCCAAGTTTGTGACAGTGCTCTCTACAGACACAGGATCAGCCCAGCTACTCATAAACAAGGGGATGAGTAAAGACAGGAGAATAAGGCCCATGTACACAGCTGTATAAAAAGTGAACTAATGTGTTTTCCAGTATACTGGAAATTATGGCTGGAGAGACTGTTTGAGGTGAAGCAGGTCAGGAACAGAAGATCAGTGCTGCATATTCTCTTTCATAGCTAGCTTTAAAACACTTGACTGTAGAATAGTGAACACAGAGGCTACAAGTTGGAGGGTAATAGAATGGAAAAAAGGAGGTTGGAGTTGATCTATGAATACTTTATTCATATTTTAAACACTCACATTGAATGGTACTAATATATGGTAGTACACATGTAAAAAATAGAGCACTATTTTACCATGAAAAAAAATGTCTGTTGCAGGAGCGGGGTAGAGCTGAAGATCATTTTATTTGGCAAAATAAACCTGACTCAATCAAATCTGATTTTTTCTTTTGTATGAAAATCTACATTTAAAAACAGAAATGTTCATCCATATATACATATTGGCATATACCCACACACACAATGTCAAAGGGGGATTTTTTTTTATTAAAATGTATCTTATGTTTTGCGGGCTACTTGCAACTCCGTACGTAGCCAAGAATTACCTTGAACTTCCATTCCTCCTGCCCCTGTGTTCTGTGGGCTGGTATTAGAAGGTATGCCACTATACCCAGGTAGAGGCAGAATATTCTAAGGAATGATAACTTATGTGATTTTCCGTAGGTCACACCAGCTAGTAAGAAAAGAAGCTGAAGTGATATAGAACATTCTAGATTCCAGTGCTGAGGGTGATACATGCACCCACACTGGACAAAATATTTATTCTAGCATCAATCCTAAGAAGTGGGCCCTACAGAATAAATATTTGCTGATCTGTAAACACACAAACAAATGGGTAAAATTTCACTTTTGGATCCTCCTTACATCATTGCCCTTTGCTGAAATTATGTTCTTGTAAATAATTAAATAGCTCTTTAATTTACTTCCTAGCTCTAGGCATTCTTTCCTTATGAATTTCTGAAGTTTTCTCAATCACTTCTCTTTGAGTTTCTTGTCATATGCCACCTCATGCTCTAGCCATGTAGGGACAGAAATTGTAGTTCTTCATCTCTGTGTTAAGAAAAATCATTACTCAAAGCAGCCATTTAGTGGTTACTTGAAGAACAAAGAAAAATGGTGAACAGAAAGAGAAAGACTGTTACGAAGACAATAAATTATTTATTTAATTTGTACTATATTAAAAAACTGAGGTATAGCAAAATGACAAACACCAGAAGATGTATGACTACTGTCCTGGATAGTTTTATGTCAACTTGACACAAACTAGAGTCACCTTAAAGGAGGAAACCTCAATTAAGAAAATGCTTCCGTAAGATCCAGCCGTAAGGCACTTTCTTAGTGATTGATGAGGGAGGGCACAGCCCATTGTGGATGGTGCCATCCCTGGGCTTGTGGTCCTGGGTTCTATTAGAAAGCAGGTCGAGCAAGCCACAGGGAGCAACCTACTAAGCAGCACCTCTGCATAGCCCCTGACATCGTCCCCTCCTCCAGGTTCCTCTCTGTTTAAGTTCCTGTCCTGACTTCCTTCAATGATAGACTAACATGTGGCAGTGCATGCCAAATAAATCCTTTCCTCACCAACTTGTTTGTAGTCCTGGTTTTACTTCATGGCAATAGAGATAACTAAGACAACTAGTAGCCTGACGCAGTGGTCTGGAGTTCTATTCTTCCTCTGAAGTTTTTCTCTGTGATACCTGGTGCCATTCCTGTGCGCAGAATGGAGCACATCTCATTTTCTTCCACACTAGAGTTATGTCCATATTTACACTCAAGTTCTTTTTCTCTGATGATTACAGCAGAAAAAATGCAATAATCTGAGGGAATGAAAACTGTCAGGTTTCTGAGAGGAGTTTTCATTCTTAGCTATTAAGATCAACAAAGGTATTACCAAACAAAACTGTTTGCAAACATTGTGATTTGGACACCACATCCCAGTGAGAAAGTGATTTTTCCACATTGCATTTCACAAAGAACTTAAGTAACTTGCTTAACTATTTATACATAGTGGGTATAAATGGAATGTGAACTAAAATTTGCCTACTGTGAAAAGCGTATTTGACACCCTTAAGTGCCCATGGTCCTTCAGAAGACAGCTCTAGCTGTGTGTCCCTTAGTCTTCTGTCCCTTGCTCAGTGGCTTTAATAGCTACTGGCTTCTCTGCATAGTGTAGGTCATTATTGGATTAAGTTCTCTCTCTCTCTCTCTCTCTCTCTCTCTCTCTCTCTCTCTCTCTCTCTCTCTCTCTCTCTCTCTGTCTGTCTGTCTGTGTGTGTGTGTGTGTGCCCATTGCTGCTGCTTCATTTTTTTCACTGAAATTACTTAAGCTCTGTGGTTCCTACCATTTCTAAAAGAGACTAGGGAAGAAAGGACAGTGAGTCAAATTCCTTCAAAAAGAGAAAATAAAAAATAAAGATGTCCCTTCTTGAAAATCACCATCTCCATTCACCAGTCTCAAACTGTTATCCAAGCCAGCATCTTCATCTCTTCAGACAGATGTACGGAGTGAATTGTATTCATAGTAATGATAACAGTTCAGTAAAGCCAACATTTACTGACATTTTCTCTTTTCCTCAGTTACTCACTAAGTATTTGATTTTCTTTTTATTCACTTTCTCACATCTACATCACCCTATTAAGAAGGTACTTTTTTTATTTTTTAAAATTATTTTTAAATATTTTTATTTATTTTTCAATTTTTTATAGTTTATTCACTGTGTATCCTGATTGTAGCCCTCTCCCTCATGCCTACCCTTCCTCACCCTCTCTCCCTCTCCCCCAACTGATCTCTCTCCCCTAGTACACTGATAGGGAAAGTCCTCCTCCCCTACTGTCTGGCCTATCAGGTTTTATCAGGACTGCCTGGATCCTCTTTCTCTGTAGCCTAATAAGGCCACCAACCAGGGGGAGGTTACCAAAGAGCAGGCAACAAAGTTCATGTCAGAAATTGCCTCTGCTCCCCTTACTAGGGTACCCACATGGAGACTGGGATTCCTATGGGATGCATCTGAGCAGGGGGCCTTGGTCCTCTCCATGTATGGTCCTTGGATGATGCATCAGTCTCTGCAGGACCCCCTGTATCCTGGTGTTTTGGCTTTCTTGTTCTTGTAGTGCTCCTGTCCCTTCCAGGTCTTTCTAACTCCGCCTTCTTCTGTAAGAGTCCCTGTTTGGCTGTGAGTCTCTGCATCTGCTTCAATCCCCTGCTGGTTGCAGTCTTTCAGAGGACAGCTCCCACACCATTCCCTCTCTTCTACTGCTTCCAGTGTCTATCCTGTTTGTCCTTCTGAATGAAAATTGAGCAACTTCCCTAGTGTCCTCCTTGTATTGCTTCTTTAGGTCTGTAGACTTTAATATGTTTATCCTATATTATATGGCTAATATCCATTCATGAGTGAGTATATGTCATGTGTGTCTTTTTGCTTCTGGGTTATCTTACTCAGGATGATCTTTTCTAGTTCCATCCATTTACCTGCAAGTTTCATGATTTCCTTGTTTTTAATAGCTGAGTAGTATTCCATTGTGTAAATGTCCCACAATTTCTGTATCCATTCCCTCTTTGAGGGACATCTGGGTTGTTTCCAGATTCTGGCTATTATGAATAAATCTGCTATGAACCTAGGTGAGCAAATATCCTTGTTGTATGGTTGAGCATCTTTCAGATTTATGCCAAGGAATGATATAGCTGGGTCTTGAGGTAGCACTATTCCCAGTTTATTGAGAAAATGCCAAATTGATTTCCAAAGTGGTTGTACAAGTTTGCACTGCCACCACGAATAGAGGAAGGTTCCCCTTTCTCCACATCCTCTCCAGCATGTGCTGTCACTGGAGTTTTTGAACTTAGCCATTCTTGATGGGTGTGAGATGGAATCTCAAGAGTCTTTTTGATCTGCATTTCCCTTATGACTAAGGACATTGAGCATTTCTTTAAGTGTTTGTCTGCCATTCAATATTCCTCTGCTGAGAGTCCTTTGTTTAGCTATGTATCCCATTTTAATTGGATTATTTAGTTTGTTGTTTAATTTCTTGAGTTCTTTATATATTGTCAGATGTAGGGTTGGTGAAGATCTTTTCCCAGTATATAGGCTGTGATTTCGTTCTGTTGACCATGTCTTTTGCTGTTTCATGTGGTCCCATTTATTGACTGCTGATCTTAGAGCCTAAACTCTTGGTGTTAGAACTGCTTTCATTGTGTCTCACAAGTTGAGTGAAAATTGAGCAACTTCCCTACTAGCCTCCTTGTTTTGCTTCTTTAGCAAATGAAAAGTTGCTAAAGCAAAGTTGTGCCTTCATTTTCATTGAATTCTAGGAAGTCTTTAATTTCTTTTATTTCTTCCCTGACCACTTGTTGTTAAATAGAGAGTTGTTCAGTTTCCATCCCTGTGTCAGCATTTTGTTATTTTTGCTATTTTTGTTTTTGTTGAGATCTAGTTGTTTACCATGGTGGTCTGATATGATACAGGGATTATTTCAATGTTCTTATATCTGTGAGGCTTCCTTTGTGCCCAGCTGTTTGGTCAATTTTGGAGAAGGTTCCATGAGGTACTGAGAAGAAGGTATATTCTTTTGTATTTGGGTGAAAAGTTCTGTAGACATCTATTAGGTCCATTTGATTTAAAACCTCAGTATCATTATTTCTCTATTTAGCTTCTGTTTCAATCGTCTGTCCCTTGGTGAGAGCAGGGTGTTGAAGTCTCCCACTATTAAGGTGTTGGGATCTATGTGTGATTTCAGCTCTAATAATGTTTCTTTTACAAATGCAGGGGTCGTTGTGTTTGGGGCATAGATGTTCAAGACTGTGATGTCCTCGTGGTAGATTTTTCCTTTGATGAGAATGACATGTCCCTCCCCATTTCTTTGATTAATTTTGGTTGAAAGTATTTTATTAGATATTATGATGACTACTCCAGCTTGCTGTTGGGTCCCTTTGCTTAGAAAACATTTTTCCAGCCCTTTACTCTGAGGTAGTACCTGTCTTTGTTGCAAAGGTGTGTTTCTTGAATGCAGCAGAATGTGGATTCTGTTTCCACAACCATTCTGTTAGTCTGTGTCTTTTTATTGTATTGGAGAGTTGAGTCCATTGATGTTGATAGATATTAGTTACCAATGATTGTTAGTTCCTTTTATTGTGGACTTTGTGGTGATTGTGTGTTTCTGTGCTTGTTTCTTTTTATTGTTGTTAAGAAGCTGGCTTTATCCTGTATTTTCTTGGGTGTAGTTGATCTTGTACAGAATCTAGTATCTTCTGTAGATCTGGGTTGCTACACATATATTGTTTAAATTTAGTTATGTCATGGAATATTTTGTTTTCTCCATCTATGTTAATTGAAAGTTTTGCCCAGTATAGTAATCTGGATTGACCTCTGTGGTCTCTTAGTGTTTGCATTATATCTTCCCAGGCCCTCTGGCTTTCATAGTCTCTGTTGAGAAGTCTAGTGTGATTCTGATAGGCCTGCCTTTATGTGTTAGTTGGCCTTTTTCCCTTGCCACTATTAATTTTTTTCTTTGTTCTGTAGATTCAGTGTTTTAACTATTATATGGCAGGAGGAATTTCTTTTCTGGTCTAGACTATTTTGTGTTCTGTAAGCCTCTTGTATGTTTAAGAGCATCTTTTTCTTAAGGTTGGGGGAAATTCCTTCTATGATTTTTCTTGAAAATATTTTCTAGACCTTGGAGCCTGGAGTCTTCTGTTCTGTATATTCCTATTATTCTTAGGTTTCATCTTTTCAGGGTGCCCTTGAATTCCTGGATGTTTTGTGCCAGGAACTTTTCCATTTTTATGTTTTCTTCAAAAGGTGTTTCAATTTCTACAATTATATCTTCAGTGCCTGAGAGTCTCTCCTCCATCTCTTGAATTCTGTTGGTGATGTTTACTTCTGCGGTTCCTGATCTTCTCTGTAAGTTCTCCATCTCCAGGGTTTTCTCAGTTTATGTTTTCTTTATTGATTCTAATTCCATTTACTTTTCTTTTTTTTGTAAAGGAGCATTAATTCTTTTTCTGTTTTTTTATTAAATTTTTATTTCTTATATTAATTACAGTTTATTCATTTTGTATCCCAGCTGTAGCCTCCTACCTCATTCCCTCCCAATCCCACCCTCCCTTCCTCATCTCCTCCCATGTTGCTCTCCAAGTCCACTGATAGGGGAGGACCTCCCCTTCCATCTGACCCTAGCCTATCAGGTCTCATCAGGACTGGCTGCATTGTCTTCCTCTGTGGCCTGGTAAAGCTACTCCCCCATTAGGGGGAGGTGATCAAAGAGCCAGCCACTAAGTTCGTGTCATAGGTAGTCCTTGTTCCCCTTACTAGAGAATTAACTTGGCTACTGAGTTGCCATGGGCTACGTCTGAGCAGGGGTTTTCATGTCCTGAAAGATTGTATTCATTTCCGTCACCTGTTTGCTTGTGTATTACTGTCTGTCCAGGATGGCCTCTACTTTCTGTTCGTTTCCTGTTTATGTTCCTCTAATAATAATAATTGCAGAATCATAGATGTAAGATCATTTCCCTGTGTTTTATCTGCAATAGAATAACTATTGTTTTAGGGGGATTCTAGTAAAGCTATGATGTCCTAATTTTTGTTGATTGAATTCTCATGTCACAGGCCTCTAGCCTCTTGTCTGTAATCTTGACCATTTACTCCTGGAGCCTGTATTGCAGACTAGATTCATCTGTCTCTAGAGTCTGGAGTAGTCTACCAGAAGATGACAGCGGTCTAGGGTCTCAGGACTGGGTGCTGGAGATTCCGGATGCAGCTAAGGAAGGGAAGGCACTGGTACGGTTGTCTTGAGGACTGTGGCTCAGGCGATGAGGTGAGTGCCAGGGGTGGTATGGGCACAAGAGTGGGCTTTGAAGGTCAGGGGGTACGAGTGTGCAGGGTGAACTGCAAATGCAGGTTGGGGTGTGGGCACAGCACGCACGCGCAGGTGCCCAGACCTTCTCTGCTTGGGTGGCTATCTCTGGGTGTCTCTGAAGGGAGCTGGGATGTAAAGCCGCCAGACTCCCTGTCTCCTCCACTCAGTCTTGTTGGGCTGCGCTATCCTGGATCCACTATCTATGTGCGTCCACTGTCTGCCTGGCTCCACAGGATAACCAGAACTGTGGAGTAAATGCTGCCCCAGAAATCCCGATGCTGCTTTCAGAGGGAGGAGGGATCCGATGTCTAGTTGCTACCAAGTAACCAGACCTGGGCCTGGTGAGTGCTGGGGGCCCATGTTTCACAACTAACAGTCCCAGAGAATAGCCATGAGCCTCAGTCTGATAGGTCCCAAATGTCCCAGGAAACCTAAAATTGCCCTCAGGGGAGCAGGAGTGATCTGGTATCTGGCTGCTGCTAGGGCAAAGTGTCCCTCGATCTGGGATTCCGTCCTCACTGGAGTGTGCCAAAAGTGCTGGAGGTTTCACAGCGCTGGGCCTGAGAGACTGCAAATGGAAGGGGCGGGGAGCCACTCTAGTGGCTGTGCCTCTAGTGCAGGAAAGCTCCAAGGCTGAGGTTCTGGATCCAGCCGCCTGTCTACTCACCGGTTTTGGAGTCTGGGATCCTCTGCCTCTCAGATAGGATGCACATTGGTCGCCACCATCTTGGAACTCCCTAAGTCGGTACTTCTTTGACCATTTTGTATGCGATAAAACAAAGGTTCATACAAATTGTATAAACTGTTTAAACCCTTGAAGCTTGTAACCCAAGCTTGAACACCAGTCTTCTGACTTCAGAGCCCTATTTGTGAACCTTTTTTCCCCATATTACATCTTATACTTCCCCCAGAAAAAAATGTAATTAACATTAGAGCATAAATATAGCACTGATATAGTGCCAGCACATACACAGACACATGTACATAAAATTTCATTTATACATTATGCAATTTCACACCTACATGAATTTTCTCAGTGTCTTTGAAGTTTTGCTCAGTGGTGTTGTGAACAAACACATTTGGAGAATTTCACAGATAGTACTGAATGTCTGAATCAATTCAGTGAAGGTCTTACTATTACAAGAACTGTGGCTTTCTAGTTGCACACTTTTATTTAGTTTTCACTTGATGCTTGCATCAGCCATGAATGCGCAATTCTTTCACTTTGCATAGGCAAGAGAATCTCTGGTACAGATGGTGGCCTGCACATAGTATCTAGCAGAGGAAAGAGTAGAGAACTGTACATTGGATCAACTGTATTTCAAAGCTAGGACCTTGCATATCCATTCCCACTGACTCCTTTAGTGAACTTCATGGACTTTGTCTTTGTCCCTAGTTATTCTCATTGCTGTGCAGTTGCAGATGTGGAATCGCCTGTTTTCCCAGATAAACTTCTCTAATCAGTTTTGTTACCACAATGTTTACACCTAGGAGGATCTCAAACTCTTCCTGACTCCTTCACTTCACTTCCCAGTAAAATGGTTGAGTATGGACTGAGGTAAAATGTACTGAATGGGTCTGCTAATGTCAGGCCCCCAAAGGCAGCCTTTTAGTGTTCTCAGTAAGCCTGGGCTGAGAATCCAACAAGCCAGTATGTTCAATAGGGAGACTTGCTGCTTCCACTCCTTATTGGTCACCATTTTCTAAGTGAAAGAAATGGGAACATGAAAGGCCCTTCCCATCTAAAACTCTGCACCCATGTTGCTTTTTTCCTACCCCTCCTGTTGTTATACACACGTGTATGAACATGATAGTCAACAGTAATTAATGTTAACCCCTGTCTAGCTAAACAAATCAATGGGTTGGACATATATACACAATTCTACATGGTAACTCAATCAAGGCAGGTGAGTAAGCTAGATGTCAGCATCTACCTGTTACGCCCCATGAGCATGGAACCTAAGCAGTGTCCTATGAGCTATTCTCTGTGACATTGTTGACTTGTACAGTCTAGTCTCCAAAAATCAGCCAAAGACATGTCTGTAAGCATCTGTCATGTCAGTTCATTACAATTCTTATTTTCACTCTATGACCTCCCATTATTTCTACAATGAGATTCAAGCTCCTTGTGGTGGCTGGATGTTTACATTTTTATCACCAGTCCATGATCATCTAACAGGGGAATGGGTCTCATTCACAATATCTAGGTTCAGGGGGGAATACGAAGAAAAACAGACCAGATGCTTGCAGTGAAGACTTACAAGCACTGTGCTCAGAGATCAGAAGAAACACAGAATGTATCTAGGCTATAGTTTAATTTTTACTAGAGAGTGAGATTGCTTGGCTAAAATCAAGTAATGGAGCTCCACCCAGCTAATTTAATTCTAATAGTTATTGAGAATACTTAGATAATGTAAACAGAAATTTATACTAATCTGTTTCATATGCAAGGAAAGTAATTTCCAAAGAATTTCCTGGAGTTTTACTGTTAACACCAGGGCCAATGTAGAACTCTGGTTCATTGCTTAAAAAAAGAGAAAAAAGAAAGACATGAAGAGCCGATTGCTTTTGCTTTCTTCCATGTTTCCTGTTTATATTTTTTATTCAACACAAAGCAATGAAATAAATTAAATGAAAAAGCATACAGATATACCAAATACATGACTACACTCTTCAATTTAATAAAAATTTACTGTAAGACTACCACACAGCTAAGGTATAGTCTCAATTCTATGTTTAGCACAATGTTGACTGCCAGTGGGCTTAGGATAGAAGTGTGATGCCAGCAAAAGAGAAGGCAATAACCACCTGTTGTCATTCAAGCAACTGGTCCCAAATAGCTCAAGTCGTCTTTGTTTATACACATTCTAAAGCATTCAAGCATGAGTAGTTTCAATCCATTTCAATCATTAACTGTTAACTGTTTGGACCAAGTGTCTAATCCTCCTGGGAGTTTCTACTTGTTCTTTTACCTCCAAAGAGAACAGAAGATTTAGATTAGATTATTTTCTCATTTTCTTTTTGGCACTGGAAGGATGTCTAATCTTTTATGGTCTTTATTTCTTAATTTTATGTTCCTTACATTCTTAATGCCATCTCTCAAGTTCTTGGAATGTATTATCTTTAAAAAAAAACAAACAAACAAGTAAGCAAGAATCACTAACCTTAGTGACGTCCTCCTGCTTCTTCAGGGTGACAGCAGAGGCAGACAGGGGTAGCGAGGAGAATGGGATTTCATGATAAACTGCAAAAAGGGCTTGATTTCCCTGAAGAAACATTTAGAAAAATTATCAAAGACTCATCCAAGAGACTTTTGTGCTCAATAAATCAAGCAGCAATCACAAATGGCAAGGTAAAACTAAGAACTACCCCAAGAATTACCATAGACCAGACTTCCCAAGTCCCAGGGACACACTGCTCCAGCCTCTAGCCACCATACACTTCCTGCCTTCCCAAGGATGAGCCAGGGCTCCAGGGACATGTTCTGAGCCTCTGGTCCACATCTCTACCCATATCCATGACATGCAGAACAACAGGATCATACCGTATCTCAGTTCTCAATGGCAATGCCCAGTGCACACACTGTCTGCAAAGCAGGAGCTCAGTGACTGTAGAGTTTCCAAGTGGCAAAAACACCTAAGAGGAGTAGACAGCAGAAAAGTAATCAAACTCGGGGCTGGAATCAATCAATTAGAAACAAAGAGAACAATACAAAGAATCAATGAAACCAAGAGCTGGTTCTTTGAGAAAATCAACAAGATAGACAAACTCTTAGCCAAACTAACTAAAACCCAGAGACAATATTCAAATCAATAAAATCAGAAATGAAAAGGGGAACATAGCAACAGACACTGAGGAAATCTAAAGAGACATTAGATCATACTTCAAAATAAAACCAGAAGCACTATATCTTATAGAAGAGAAAGTGAGATTAGGCCCAGGAGACAATTTCCTGAACACCTCAAGCACTAAGATCAATAATTACTAAATGGGACCTCATGAAACTGAAAAGCTTCTATAAGGCAAAAGACATTGTCAATAGAAAAAAATGGTAGCCTACAGATTGGGAAAAGATATCCACCAATCCTACATCTGACAGAGGGCTAACATCTAAATTATATAAAGAACTCAAGAAATTAAATACCAACAAACAAAATAATCCAATTAAAAATGGGGTACAGAGCTATACAGAGAATTCCCTACAGAGGACTGTATTGGCCGAGAAACACTTAAAGAAATGCTCACATCCTTAGTCATCAGGGAAACGCAAATGAAAATGATTCTGAGATTCTGTCTCACACCCATCAGAATGGCTAAGATCAAAAAGTCAAGTGACAACATATGCTGGTGAGGATGTGGAGAACGGGGAACACTCCTTCATTGCTGGTGGGAATGTAAACTTGTACAACCACTTTGAAAATCAATCTGGCACTTTCTCAGAAAATTGGGACTAGCACTACCTCAAGACCAAGCTATACCACTCCTGGACATATATCCAAATGATACTCTATCATACCACAAGGACATTTGTTCAGTTATGTTCATAGCATACCATCTTTATTTATAAATAAAGAAACTGGAAACAACCCAGATATCACTCAATGAAAGAATGAATAAAGAAACTGTCGTACATTTACACTATTACTCAACTATTACTAAAAGCAAGGAAATCATGATATTTGCAGGCAAATGGATGGAACTGAAAAATATTATCCTGCTCAGAGGGGCTTGTGAGACTGAAACACCAACCAAGAAGTGGACCTAGGCCTCCTACAAAGATGTAGCAGATGGGCAGTTTAGGCATCATGTGGGTTCTCTAGTGAGGGAAATGGGAACTGCATCAAAAAAGGACTCGCTTGCCAGCTTTTTGATCACTTTCTTCTGAAGGGACTGTCTTGCCAGACCACAAGGAAAGAGGACAAGTTCAGTCCTGATGCAACTTCATGAGCTGGCCTGGATGGGAAGGGAGCTCCCTTTTCTGAGGCCGGAAGCTCATTCATTCCCTCAGACTGAAACAGGGGTCTGCAGTACGGGTTCTTGCCAGGGGGTTGGGAGGGGGCTATGATATGGATGTAAAGTAAATATTTTTTAAGAAAGAACTAGCATAGAGAGAACCAGAAGGTTTTGGAACTTGTGCACTCCCTCCGACTGAAGCAGGGGTTGCACTATGGCCTGCAGAGGTCCTTGCCAAGTGGGTGGGGATTTCCAAAGGGTCTTGCCATAAGGAGTTCTGTTCCCAAATGCTCATGTGCAGTTCCTAGAGGTTACAGCATGGCTTCCACTAGTGGATCAGTAGGAATTTGTAAAGCAAGCAAGCACAGGCTTGAGATGACACTTTGACTAGGGGTATTCAACATGTCTTGCCTAACAAATCACCCTTCTAGGTTCACGAGATCCTTCTCCATAGCAAGTCGGTGCTTGTTTTGCATCAGTACTTGCAAAGCTGGCTGCTACCACTTCTAAATGGAATCCCGTGTTCCTTGACTATTAACCTCACTATGAACTCATGTCATTTGGGGAGTTCAGAGAAACGAATTCTGATCTTAGAGGTGGCTTTAGCCGTAGAGCATAAGGTTGCTCATGCTGAATATGTGAACAATTTTTCAAACTAGAGTGACCAAAAGTCATATCATACATGTATGAAGATTAGGTAGATATCTATGCTTATCTATAGGTATTGGTATTTAAAATTTATCTGCATAAATAAATATTTGTATAAATATACTTTACATATCATTTACTCATTGTTCCAAAGCTATTTTGTGGTATCTCTTAATATATACCAGCACTTCTCAACTTCTATATTTAAACAATTTTTAAGTTAAGTGTGTGTCTGGATGTGGGATATGTATGTGAGTATGGCGCCCATGGTGGCCAGAGGTATTCAATTCCTTGGAGCTGGAGTTTCAGGCAATTCTCAACTTTCCAATATGGGTGCTGGGAATCAAACCTATGTTTCCTGTAAGAACAGTACATGCTGTTAATCACCAAGCAATCTCTCCAACCCATCATCTGAATTTTTTTGAATTCTATACAAAATTTCACTTTCAGGACATTTCATTTCCCTGCTGGTAATCCTGTCCACCACAACCAACAGCATGTGCATTGCCTTTTATTGTCAGATATTATACTAAGTTCCTTATACACATTCACTTATTCAAATGTTTTAATAGCCTTGTGAAGTATGCTATTGCCCTGTATAATTTGAGAGAAAGTATATGTTTTGAAGGCAACGAAGCTGAATCATGCCTAAGATGTAAACTTTCTCTCTCTCCCAGAAGCCGCTGCACAAGAGCCTAGGACTCAGAAGACAATTGACACTGGCGTGA
>CM053764.1:1913012-1924078 GCA_028658305.1 Pachyuromys duprasi
TTTTGGGGTCACTCATGTATATTATCATATCGTCTGCAAATAGTGATACTTTGACTTCTTCCTTTCCAATTTGTATCCCCTTGATCTCCTTTAGTTGCCTTATTGCTCTAGCTAGGACTTCAAGTACTATGTTGAAGAGATATGGAGACAATGGGCAGCCTTGCCTAGAGATGAGGGAGGGAGTGGGAGGGTAGGAGGGAATGGGGGAGGGGGCTACGTCTGGGATTCAAAGTACCTAACCTGTGATTGAGATAAAAATAAATAAATTTAAAAAAAATTAAAAAAAAGATTTAAAAAAAAGATTAGAAGAAATCTTCTAGAAATATGCGTGTTGGGGCCAGAGCATTAAAAAAAACAATCAAACAAGAGCTATATGATCTGTTGCTATAAGATTCATGTCAGTTCTTTCAATATGTTGCAGCTAAGCTGTTACTGAGAACATCCAAGTTTCTTTGAGGAAGAAAAGAGGCTTTAAATTTCCCAATCTCTGCCCTATAGTAAGTCACTGATGCACTGTATTTGAACACAGTGCTGTTGATTAGGAAAGGCTGGACACTGGAATCTATGCTGGTCAGGAGAGCTGCACCTGCAGAAATAAGGGGAGCAACATGCTACAGAGCAAACACTCCAGCAGTCTAGATGGGTCCTCATGGGAGGCCGGGTGAGACCTGTTCTCTGGCTTGAGGAGATAAGTGAAGACAGGAAGGTGGAACCTGCAGAGGAACATATTTCAGCGTGTTTAAAGAAAGCTTTCTCACAGGCTGAGTTTTCAAGGTAGAACTTAGTGCCTATCAACAGCCACCACTGGGAAGAAGCCAAGTTCCACTGAGGCCAGACAGGATGGATCCTCTCTGTACTCAGGAGAAACCCTTATGCCCTTTCCCACGGGTGTGGGGAAGGACATGAAGGCAGCACAGTCACTTTTCCTGGTTGGGCAAGAAGTATGGGACAATAGCTGTGTGGTTCTCAGCTCTTTTTCTCAGTAGAGTGGGTGATGATGAGGCCTAGTTTGAGTGTCGCCACCTCCAACAATGGTACTACAGAGCAGTGGCCCCTTCAGCCTGATGGCCAGTAACTATGTATCCCCTGCAGATGTAAGAGGAATACTGCATTACAAAGCTTTTCTTGCATCCTAGAATTTGTCTATAGCAGAAGCTCAGAAATATTCTGATGGAAAAGGCCTCAAATGTGAGCTAGGCTCTCAGCTTCTGAGATAAGTCAGCATCCATGGTGATTGCTCGCCTGGACCAGTTACACACCTTCAATGATGAGGGGCTTTCTGCTTCACATGGCAGCTTCCTACAGTTCAAAGGTCTCATTGTTACACGAAAGGTGTGAGCAACAACTAACATTTATTGGGTTCTCAGTATGTGCCAAGTACTGTGCCAAATATTTTCCGTGCATTATACCATTGAATACTTTCCACGAACTTATTAAATACATCTCAGTATTATGCCCACATGGTAGCAAGGGATGAAATTAAGCATTACAATGTTAGGAATGAGTTCATCACACAAAGTGATGAAGTTAACCAAAGAACCCCAGTCAATCATTCATTGTAACGTTATCTGTAACACATTTGTGAAAAAATTTTACTGTTATTCATTTTTTTTTCTTTAAATGATCCATAAAAATCCTAACTGCCCTGGGCTGGAGATGTATCTTAGTGATAGAGCATGTTACTAGTGTGTATGCAAATGAGCCCTGGGGTTGATCATCAGAATAAAGTATGGGCAGGGAGCACAAATAAGTATTTAAGCATTTACCATGCACTGAAACCACAAGATCATGCGATTTTGGCTCATTATATACAGTGTATTTTAAAGTATATTTGTAACTAATAAACATTTATAAAAATGCTCATCTATATTCTGGCTAAAATCATCTTGATATTGTTTTTATTTCTGCCATGTGTGGGGGAAACATCACTCTAATTTTTAATACTTCTCATTTTGAAAATGTTTAATTTTAAACCTAACATATGATGAATTATTATAACAATTTTCTGTAATGGCCTTTCTTTGTTGCCAAATGATATTGCTGAAGAAATATTTTGATATTTGATATTGAAATATTTTGATAATATTTCTTGTCCCCCAAAGTTGATATTAATGTGTCTGAAAAGACAGATTCTATTCCCATTACAAATCTTGAGTTGATCATTTTCTAATCTCCTAGTCTTTGGAGCAGGAGTTCAAGCCTGCCCCATCCCACCCCACTCCAACCCTCTGAAGCTGTGTCGCTCTTGTCTGAATGACTTCTCTTTATAAAGCAATGTGGTTGTTTTATAAAAACATCTGCAGCCTTAGCTGTGGATCTTAAGATCTTCACATTTATGCCTTTGCTGCTCCCTTGCAGAGGATCAGACCCACCCAGGTCTGGGAACAGAACCGATAGCTCAGTGAGAGAGACAATATCTTATCCCTAAAGATGTGTGCTTTCCCTATCTCTGTCCATCTTTGGCTAGTGCTTGACTTATAGGATGCTGAGTTCACTCAGCTAAGCACTGAGCATGGGGGCTGGGGATGGGTCTCAGTCAGTAAAGTGCTTGTCTAGAAAGCAACAGGACCTGAACTTGAGCAAAGCACCCATGTGAAATGAAGGGTTGAACCACACACTTGTATTCCCAGCTCTGAGGAGGCAGAAACAGGAGAAATTCTGGGTCCTGGTAAAAGACAGTCTCCAACAACAATGCAGATGGCACCTCATAACTAAATTTAGTGTCCGGCCTCTACATGCAAACAGATTCACACACCTGCACACAAGTGTGCTGGCACATACATAATCACATATGCATACCAGCACATACATGTACAAAAGAAAATGAGTGTGTCTTACCCTGGCAATCTCTTAGCAGGCCTAAAAGGATAAAATGGTGTCTACATTTTACAACCAGTGGAGAATTACAGATACTAGCTCTCATTAGAGCAGACCTTAAAATCTACATATATCATACCTTCCCTCTAGTGACATGAATATAACTTTTCGTCTAACTCTTTTAAATAATAATCTTCTAACTCTTCAAAGTTATATCAAACTGGAGAAAACAGTGCATGGAACAGACTCAGGGTACTTCAGTACATCACCGTGTTAGAGGTTGTAATGGGACAGTATGTAATGCTGACCACAGGGACTCAGCAGAATTGATATCTAACTGGTACAGACTGGAGGCCACACTGACCGGCAAAACTCTAAACTAATTTTAGACTAAGTAAAGCATGCCATTCCCCTGAGTCCCGTAGTTCACACCTTGTGCTGTCTACTTTGACCCCTCCCTCCAGTCTACCAGATCCCTTCATTCCCAGCCACTTGCTTGATCATAAATGGGAGCTTAACTGGGAGCCAGTTCTGACACATGTGCCAGTGGCACATGGTCACTGATTATAAAATCATGTGAAAATCACCTGAAACAAAAGGTTCTATATTCCAGAAAAGAAATGAATAAACAAGGAAGTGAAATGGTAAATAATTCAATCTCAGACTGTGATAAGAGTTATAGAATGTGGGGCTGGAAATATGGAACCCTAAATATCATGTGCAGAAAAGCCCTGAGTGAGGAAGTGAGATTTAAGCTAAGCCACGAGTGAAGATAAAGAGAAGAGAGAGCTACACAAATCTCTAAAGGAATAACATTATACGAACAAAGAAAATAGAAAGAGCCCGGGCAGAAATTAATCTGGCAGGACAGGAGAATAGAAATAAGGGCCACAGGACTGGGCCATAATGCAGGTGTCTCACATAGGCCATGGCTGGAGAATGTGAGTGTTGGCAGTTGTTAAAAGTGTGTATTTTATTCCAGTGGAAAGGAAAAGGCATCCAAATGATTTAAATGTATTGAAATGTGGCTATTAAATCCACACAATTCCTTACTCTGAGAAACTCAAATTCTGGAAATCTGTTTCCCATTGTCACTCTACTATACTTTAAAAGCTTGAGGCTAATCAACACTCTACGTAGATCGTACGTGGGTGATATTGTCAACCATTCACTTACTCAAAGTGCTGGCTGGGAAAAGTCTAATGGGACTTAGAAACCAAATCCTAAGAGATTGGAAAAAGAAAAATGACCAATCTACAAGCCCTTTATAGAGAGAATGAAAATCCTCTGATACATATGTTTTCCAACTTTCTCCTGAGCTTCACAATAACCAGGTAAAGTGGGCTGAGCTGTACATACCATCCCCTGTCACTTTGTGAGCAATGAGCAGCATATTGAGCTAGGAAAACCATGTTTGTGTTCTGCAAAGTCATAGACATGGGTTATTTCACTTGCTTCGGTGATTGAGAAGGCATTGAAGAAAATTTGCCTGATATTACGTACATTTGTCACAGCTGGGCTAATACGTTTAAAACATAAGTGCCCTGATTCTTGTTACAACACTCCATTGTCTCTTTGTGACATTCACAGGCCAGGGGGATTATGTAACTTTTGTGTGAGTGAGCTGAAGGATGACCCAGCCAGCTGCCCACAAACTATTCAGGGAACTCTGCCCACACAAGCCAGCAACTATGTCATCAAATATGCAGACAGTCTTATATCTTCATGGTTAATCCGCTGTAGCGATAGCATGTAGGTATTTAGTTACACACACACACAGAGGGGGGAGGAGTTGATTTTTATTCCAAATGTTAGAGCCTGATAACATGTTTAGGACTTTATTAATGAATATCAATTCATATACACACAAATAAAACCAGGAATCATCTTCATCATGAGCAAGGTTGTAATAGCGCGGTAAGAAAAAGACATAGACCAGGTAAAAAGATGTTATTTTCGTTCATTTATTTACATGCTCTGAGTACTTAGAAACCATTTTCTAAAACATAGTAAGAATTGGAAATATAAAACCTACAGAAAGTTAGTTTGTTGGTATCATACAAAATAGGGAAGTGTACATTTCCATAGCTGTAATGGTACACTATTGAAAAAAATTACTACAGGGGTCAAGAAATGGGGGAAATACTCCCTATGGCTTGTCAGTGAGGTTTCTCTCAGAGTTTCCCCCAGCTGTGCTCTTCCAATTTCATCATCAATCAACTGTCTTCTCACTTCTTCATGTGCCTCCATCATACATTGCTCTTACTTGGCTTGCTGTTGCCTGTATTGCTCGTTAGTCTACAGCATGAAAAGAAGGCAGAAGCACACTGCCTTTATTTTGCCTATGATCATGCCTCTAATCACGGTTTTATCATGGTAGAATCTTAGCACATTCTTATTAAGTAATAGAATACCATTTAAACAGCGGTGTATGTCATATACACCACTAAGCGCTTCCCATATTCCTCTAGTTTATTTCACCTTTACAGCACGATGGCATCATTATTGCTTTACAGGGGCAAAAACCTGAAATCAAATAACTTCAGAAATCAAATAACTTGCCCAAGGGCATATAATTAGTAAGTAGGGAGAATTGGGAATCAACCCATATTTTGTCTGATACAAACAAGAGATAATTTACACACTAATCTAGGCTGCCTTCCTGTATTAACTATTTCATTATGAAGCTGGAAGAGAAGAGTAGAGTGATGAGACAGGCTGAGACAAGCAGCCGCTTGTATGAAGGGAGCCAGACCAGTTGTACTGCTAGCAGAGTCCACATTCTTGATGTCTGCCTGGGTATTAGAAAGTGGGCAGGTACCTGTGGGAAGAGTCTCTTCTTGGGCCTTAAGCTACTTCCCTTCCTCATATGATGCCAGACAAACAAACTGAGCAGGAGCTGCCCTTTGCTTGGAATATGGAGTGCCAATCCTATTCTCTGTGGGAGAAGAGAAGCATGAGGAGGTAATTTGTACTACCTCTTGGCTTCAAAGACTGAGCACTGAGTAACAAGGAGAGTTGACTAAAGTTACGAAAGGGCAAAGTGGCAGGCTAACCCAGGGTGCTGATCTTTTGCTTCAGACACCGCAGAACTGAAAGCTCTCAGGAGAGTGAGGGCAGGGCTGTAATAACCGTTGGGGAGGTTTATTGACAAACATGTAACATCCAGGTGTCATTTTTGAGAACCCAAGGGCTTAAAATTATGGAAATAACATTAAAATAAATAAGCTAAAGACAAAACACAGATGAGTGTAGAGAGCAAGTTCTTGCCACAGCTTAGGAAGTGATGTGCTTGTCTTTCCTGTCTATGGCAAATTTTAAAAACTATGTAGATAATATGTAGAGATATTTCTTCAAAAATTTAAGAATATTTTTATAATGATTTTGTTTCTAGAATTTGTTTCAACTTTTATCTTCCCTCATTAAGTCAGCTAAGCATTCTCTATCCTTGCCTTAAAAATGAACTTACAGCAAAAAGCAGAGTCACTTGTTTACCCATGTGTTACCAACCCAGAGACTAAGACTTGGCAGAAAATAAAAATGAAAGAATGTACACTAAGAGAGAATGTTCAGATTCCCAAGACACAACATTTCCATGATTATGAAGACATGAGGCAGGATATTTAAAAACAAACAAACAAACAAACAATCAGTTGTAGAAAAATGAGGAGACACAGGTAGATGGAACCCAAAGGCAGTAGTGAGTCAGATCTGAGGGATGGCCAGTACCACCTAGGTACCACCTAGGTACCACCCATGTACAGTACACAGCCATATTCCAAGGATCTCAGCTACTTCTTTCACCTATAAGCTTCACATGTCTCCCAGACTGTTGAGCTGTGATGAGGTACCCACTTTGGCAGAAGTCATTATTTGGCAAGAAGGCTAGCCTTGCAAAACTTTAGAGACTCCAGCTTGGTTTCTGCCATCCAGCTTCCTCTAGGAGTGTCAAGTTTTCATTAGCATCATGTGACACCTGTATGCCTATGGGGTGACATTTAGACGAGTAGTGATGAAGATCAACAAAAGATTTCTCTGTTGTTTTGTCAATCAAAAATAATAGATTACCATCTAAGATACACATAGAATAATGGCTCTCAAAGGAAATCCTTAAGACCTAAGAATACATTACCCTTGTGCAGCAATGAAACTCTGTATGGTTAAGTTTAGAATCTTAAAATGGGAGGATGATCTTAGGTTGTCCTGGAAAGCTCAACATAATCATAATATATGTTTTAGGAGAGGATCAGAACCAGGGAAAGAGATATAAAATGAAAACTGAGGTTGAATGGATACTCAAGCATGAGCCACGCAGTATGAAAGACACCTAGAGGCTAGAAAAGAAAACAAAACCAGACAGACTCCTTCTATATGCCCAACACCAAGCTAAATGCTGCTTAAAACCTTGCCTTAGATCTGCCAAGTCATGCCTCCTGGATTTGAGCCCAAGTTCTTATGATCTAACCTAATCTAACCTATGGTGAAAACATATTGAATCTAAGCCAAGTCATTTGCCATAGCCCCTATTATAAATTTCAGTACCTCTTACAATAGTTTCTAATATCTTTCCTACACTAACACTGTGATCTAGAACAAGGTTCAAGATGCTGTGTAAACTAGATTCATGTGAAACCAACTTTGTTTCTCAGCATATGTTCACAAATATAGGACAGTGGACAGTGCTCTGTTGGTGTTGCCAGTGGAAAGACTTCACAAGACATAATGATGACAGCAAAGAAAACTGCATGGTGTGGATGATTTATGACACTGGCCCAAATGCCTAATGACTCTGTGATCCGCACAGGGGCTGGGTTCCATGTTTGTGACAGGAGGTGTTGACTGATCTGAGTGTCGTCTCTGCTTCATTCCCCTGGCTTCTGCAGGCACACAGAGCCCCAGCATGCTGACTCCCACCCACATCTTCCCTCCATACTTTATCACCTACATATGACATTTTAGTTTGTTATTGGGGGCAAATGTAATGTGACTGCTACTCTATATTTCCAGATGTGTTGTTTTAGTATATGCTTTGGGTCCTAATTCTTTCCAGACTGTCTGCCCTCTGGTTCTGAAAGCTAGACACTGTGTACTAAAAATGTTTTTAAGTCAAATTTTCTGTGAGCATTGAGTCTCAAAACCCTGCATAAGATGGCAGACAAAGACTAAATGTGTGGATAAGGGCAAAAATGGCACAAATACAACACTGTAAAATGTTACGTCTCTTCACAATTATAATTTCCAGGATCATGCAAACAATGAAAAGAAACTGTTCACTATTATTCTCTTAATGGTCCACCCATGTATAAACCACAGGAAATCCCACTATGGGTTCTAGTTATGGAACAACAGAACAGCTCTGTACCTTGTTTTTCAGGAGTCATTCAGGCACTATAATAAAAAGTTATATTTTTACCTGGGTCATCTCTAGGTTAAGAACCACTGATCCCTATGTTCCTATCCATAGTCATGATATTGTTCGTCTTTTTGTCATACTAGACCTCTTTTTGAATGTTCCCAAAGTATTCTGTATCTCTCTTGGCTTTGACTTTAACAAGAAACCCCTGTCATTCCAACCATGAGAAGCAAAATGAATCACTAAAGCATTCCCACCTGTCCATGAGAGACTCTCCTCTCAGATAAGATGTCTGGGTTCTATTTGAGCCATGTCTCTACATCTCTAGAGGTCAAACAGTACTTATAAGCGTTGTACTAATAGTGCTATGAAGAAGTGGGAAATGGTTCTGAGTGTATTACCCTGAAACAACTCTGGTGTTAGAGAGTTCCTGACATCATTCACTTGGCTCTTACAGTAGAAATACAGAACTGGGAGCAAGGAACGAGGTGGGCATGTTTGCAAAGTAATATTGTATAAAAGAAGGAAGCTATAGTTCATGTTTTGGGCCATTAGACAATCACTTTTACTTTTAATTTCATTTTTTTTATATTGTAAGGCAATGGATTAGTCCAGAACAGTTTCCTAAGTTGTTTGTTTACTAACTTGAACTATAAAAAATATTTCTTCATCTATTAAAACAAACATTACATTTTATTTCATCATGAAGAACATGCAGGAGCTATTCTAAAGTTTTTGGCAAAGTACAAGAACTAATAGAAATAAAATTATTACATAATTACGTTTTTAAGAAAACAGCACTTTTATACATCTTTCTACATCTCTTAAACTACCATTTCACGTTTACTGTAGCCAATCAGAATAGTCAAGATGCAGAAACAACCCAGGTGTCTCTCAACGAAGAACAAAGTAGTGACAAGTGCACATAATGGACTACTATGGTATGAAGCCTTAGAATAAAAGAAATTCTGTCATTTGTAGCAGCATAGATGAATCCCAGAGTACATTATGCTAATTAAAATAAGATAGAAACGCATACAGAAAGATGAATGGTGCATGATCTCACTTGTGAAGATTATAAAAGCTAAACGGACAAATTGATGGGACTAGAAAGCAGGAAAAGGGAAAGAATAAATGAAAAGAAAATTATTGCTGAAAAATAAATAAATAAAAACCAAATAAAATATTTATTAATTGGAAAAAGTAAAAGAAAGAAAGAAAATAGAATGATGGTCACCAAAGACTGACACAAAAGAAGGATGAGGACTGGATGGGGGCGGGGCTCAGGATTCTTGCTTGAGAGTCCGTGCTACCACCTAGGAACACGGCAAACGGACTGGGGGAGGGACGAGAGGACACAGAGGCCAAGGAAGAGTGAAGTAGGGGCTCCACTGTGTAGCTCCTGAGAGTCCTTTTAGTAGGACTCTGTGGAAAATGACACATGCCACCACACCGTGTCTGCTGTGGCAGTTACAAACTTATTTCTTATCAGAAGTGGTCTAGGCAACTTGTGTTGAAGGACTTAAAAAGTCAGATGTTCTTTTTTAAAAAAAAGTCATTTTAGTATTCAGGTTATAACAACAATAAAGCCAGAGGAAGAACTGAACCTGGTGGCCCAGGTTCCAGATGCCTGATTTCGGGTAATGAAAGGTACTGCACCCTCTTCTGCATAATATACAAGACCTGGCATGGTGGTGAAAACAGGGCAAGAAACTTAAACTTGTGTTTAATCTCCACTTCACAGGGATCTTTATGCTTATATTCTGTTTTGTTTTCCAAACCAGAAAGATTACCTCTAGATTGCATGTAAATGAAAGAGAGGGAAAGAAGGAAGGAAGAAGGAAGAACATTAAAGATAATCTCAAATACTCTTTGTAGCTCTGAAATTAGGCCCCATTTATCTATGAAGGCACTGGGTCATCAATCATCATGGAAGCACATCAGAATTCATCTTGGAATCAAAGCATTAAATCTCAGCTCATTCTATATGGAAACCACATTAGAGAAAAGGGTGTCTATCTGGGCCTAAAGAACCAGGGAACTAAGGTCTTACAGCACCCTCTAGTGCCCATTGTCCACACAGTGATCACAGCGCTTTCCTGCTATTAAACCAATATTAAGAGTACCTGTTCAATAAGTAGTCTCCTGTGTCGATGAGTTCTAGGATCTTTCCCACTTTTTCTTCTAACCGATTTAATGTGTCTGGTGTTATGTTGAGGTCTTTGATCCACTTGGACTTTAGTTTTGTGCAGGATGATAAATATGAATCTATTTTCCTTTTTCTGCATATAGACATCCAGTTGGTCCAGCACCATTTGTTGAAGATGCTGTCTCTTTTCCATTTAATGGTTTTGGCTTCTTTATCAAAAATCAAGTTTCCATAGGTGTGTGGGTTCATTTCTGGGTATTCTATTCGGTTCCATTGATCCACTATTCTGTTTCTATGCCAATACCATGCAGTTTTTATAACTATTGCTCTGTAGTACAGCTTGAGACCAGGGATGGATGATCTGTTTTTGTACAGGATCATTTTGGAAATTCTGGGTTTTTTGTTTCTCCATATGAAGTTGAGTATTTTTCTTTCAAGGTCTGTAAAGAATTGTGGTGGGCTTTTGTTGGGAATTGCATTGAATCTGTAGATTGCTTTTGGCAGAATAGCCATTTTCACTATGTTAATCCTACCAATCCCTGAGCACGGGAGATCTTTCCATCTTCTGACATCTTCAATTTCTTTTTTCAGAGACTTGAAGTTTTTCTCAAACAGATCTTTTACTTGCTTGGTTAGAGTCACCCCAAGGTACTTTATGTTATTAGTGGCTATTGTGAAGGGTGTTGTTTCCCTAATTTCTTTCTCGGCCCTTTTGTCTTTAGTGTACAGGAGGGATTCTGATTTTTT
>CM053764.1:1924578-1942918 GCA_028658305.1 Pachyuromys duprasi
TATCAGGGGACAGGGGTCGTTTATGAGACTGTTTCTCCAACCAAGGACCATGTATGGATATAACCTAGAATCTCTGCTTGAATGTAGCAAATGGTAGCTCAGTATCCAAGTGGGTACCCTAGTAAGGGGAAAAGGGACTATTTCGGACATGAACTCAATGGCTGGCTCTTCGACACTCCCCCCCCACACACACACCCTAGAGGGGAGCAGCCTTGCTAGGCCACAGAAGAGGACATTGCAGCCATTCCTGAAGAGACCTGATAAGCTAGAATTAGATGGAAGGGGAGGAGGTCATCCCCTATCAGTGGACTTGGAAAGGAGCAGGGAGGAGATGAGAGAGGGATGCGAGGGATAGGTAGGGAATGCAGGAGGTGGCTATGGCTGTGATACAAAGTACATAACCTGTGATTAATATAAAATAAAAATGTTATTAAAAAAAGAGCACCTGAAGAACTGTCAAGGTATGTCGTTGCTTATTAACCCTGCTCTGCTGTCTTTAATGCACCTCCAGAAACAGCAGCCCCTGAAAATCACATCCATCTCCCTCTGGTCACCAAAATTACAATTTACATGCATAATGAAAGCATTTAAGATCAAAGGCTTTAACATAAGATATGACTAGAATCTCAGGATTTCCTGTCTTTGTGTATATATCTTCAGGCATATTAATAAAACTTCTCTCCTAAGAACTCATGCAGTCATTTCTCAAGGAATAGGTGCGGCTCACATAAGTATGTTCTAGCTCATCTAGTTAGGTCATCTATGATGACTGAAGCAAAGTTTGCTTTGAAGGTCAGGGCTAGAGACACAAGGGAAAAAGAAAGAATTGACAATTTGGACTTCATCAAAATTGAAGGGGTGTGTGTGAAAGGGTACTGTTAAGAGTTAAGACTGCTCCGGGGATGCACAGTGGATTCTTCCTACTGATAAAATCCTTAGCACTTAGTTTTTAATGTCCCTGCAAAACTAAACTGATGGAACCTGAAACACTGCCAAGGTTGGTAAGAAGGAAAGAAATATACACATTGTCCAGGTTCGCAGCATTTAATGATTCGTGGTTTCTAAACTTTGTGATGATGGTTTAAAGTGATTGCATACAGTAGAAACTACACTTATATTTTAAGTGCTCATCTTTTTAGGGGCCAGTCAGATGCTGTTCTCACAGGGCTGGCAGTGAGAGTGAGCCACGGAGTCCAATAAGCTGGGTTTCATTTCATAACTAAAAGTCTACTGCACTTCACTGCTAAACAGTCAGTTGGGTATAGTAAATGCATTTTCAATTCAAGACTTTTCAACCTATTATGGTTTTCTCAGAACATAATCTCATAAATTAAGGAACAGATAAATATACATGCATGTATTATAAATTATACTACTAAATCACCAAACAGCCTAGAATCTTGGCATATTATTTTGTAAATATAGATTTTACCAAAAAGACAACAAAGTTCAGTGAAGGTAAGGGATGCCCAGAGGCTATGTGGAGATCAGGCATCAACGTTAGATTCAAACTGCATCCATCAACTCACAACACTTTTTTCAGAGTGGATTGCTGCATATATATGATTATCATATAGCAGCAACTCCACTCCCAATAAATCAACAAAAACTGCAATCTGATTCAGAACAGCAAATCCATGAACAATGCAAATGTATATGAATACATAAAATGTGTTATATTTATACTCTGAACCAGTAAGGCATAAAAATGAGGTACAAGCATCATTCCATATTCCAAGGAAATTGATGCCAGGGTGCTCAGCGAATTGCAAATTCCTAAGGCATTAGAGTCCTTCACTTGAAAAGATACAATGCAAATTACATTGTACAAATTACATAGACTTAAATCTCTGAATTTTTATAACATACAGTTTTGTGTAATTGTTCTGTAAATAATTCTCTGACCACATCACTTAGGTAATAATTGCAAGAAAAAGTTTATACATGCTCACTACAGACATATTTTTAAATCTATGCATATACACATGAACATATTTAAATCTACTATTAGTTGAATCCAAGGATGCAAAGTTTTGAGATATGGAGGCTCAAGTAGCATAGTGAGAACCCTGAATATTATGCTAAAGGAAAGGAGCTACATGTGGACATCCACTTCCTGTGTGCATCCTGCATGTGAGCTATTAAGAACAGCTGAATCTAGAGAGAAAGAGAGCATGACATTGACTTCACATTCTGTGAGGAAGATGAGCAGCTACTTAATAGGACAATAGTCTCATTTTGAGGCAATGGGAAATATTGTGAATAACATAAAAAGTTTCCAGACTCTTACCAAAGTATAAATACGAGACTTAAGTGGTGAATACTAAATTGTGTGTCTTTTTTAATCAATATGCACTACCAAAATGTGGGGCTGAAAGCAAGGGTAAGATGGTCTTTGTTCTTCAGATGTCAGCATCTGGGACATGCCAATTTTGAAATATCCAAGAGGTTTTCCTGAGTGGGTTGGACGATACAAAGGAAGACAGTCCACAGAGTAGAGAACTGATATTCACGGCAGAGATGTTTCATTCCATATGCAAAGAAACAGACATTAATCCAGACTCTAATTTCTGAGTTATTATCCATGTATTCTTCAGATACATTCTACTTCTCATGATTCATGTTTTGCCTTTTCTCAAGTGAGTTTCTTATTGTAACTCATAACCAAAAGTAGCCACCCAAAGCACAACTCCAGCTGAAGAATCACGTGGGCCATAAAGCCTACTGAGCTGAAGACTCCATTCTAAAATTACTGTAGAAATTTCGCCCCGTTGGCGTTTCTGAAATGACGTGACTAAGACTACTTGCTTAAGTCATCAGCCATGCTCTTACTACCAAGTATTATTTCATACTCTTTAAATAACTATTATTAATAATGAGAACTTTATAATCCCCACCAACAGGTTGTCCATATTTTAGCAACTGTGGCTAACTGAAGGTTGCTCTGTATAAATGCGCATAAAGCTTGTCAGCTGTAAAGGTTACAGTGCCTAGATTCGTTTGGGAAGAGAAACATTCGCCTTCCTGTAACAGCAGTTTATCATTTAGAGTCAATGGCCATGTGTGCCATACTTTGCCCTGTTACATGAACACACCAGAGAGAGAGAAGAGAGATCTTCTCTCTATAAAGTGATGTTTCCATAATTATGATGGAGAAGTAGAAGAGAAAGAACCTGTGGGCCATGAGGAGGGGGCCACAGGGGAGGAAAATGGTGGAGGAGGACAAAGCTAATGACACAAATGTATGACAAGTCCATGATGAAACTCATTACTTCACATACTAACTCAAAAATTCACTTCAAAGTTGTGTTTCCAACATAACTCTCTCAGAAGCACCTTGGAGCAGCTTAAACTTCAACCCTGAGCTTAAGTGGCAATTCATGTAAATGAACTCAACCTCAAGGCTTGCCAGTTAAATCTGGTGCTTTGGAATTCTGATTTAGAAACAAAGCACACTATTAGTTTTCAGTTAAAGCAAGGCATGGTGATATATACAGGTAATCAGATCAGGAGTGCGGGGCAAGAGGGCTGTGAGTGCTAGGTTATCAAGTGCTGTGGGGTCAGACTTCAAACAAAATAAGACAAACAAATAAAAATACAAACTAAAACGAAACAAAACAAATGCATCAATAAAAAGGAATTTTGTGAGCATTAAATAAAATATTTCACATAAAGAATATAGTATACAAGGCATACAAGTAGTCAGTCCTGGCCTTTATTATGCTTTATTGTTTTATTTTATTTTATTTTTATATCAATCACAGGTTAGGTACTTTGCATCCCAGGCGTAGCCCCCTCCCTCATTCCCTCTCACCCTCCCACTCCCTCCCTCATCTCCTTCCTCCCCGCCCCCTCCAAGTCCACCAACAGGGGAGGATGCTTTATTGTTATTGCTGCTTTTACTTACTATGGTTACCCTTCTCTAGAAAAATATTTTTTTTCTGCCAGTGTATTGCAAACTGGGATGTGAAAGGCTATCCTGCTAGTAGCTTTGTGTGCTTACCATAAAATCAGGTGACATGAGGTTGGTGGGACATCCTACTACATATGAAAAAGCTGAGGTTAGAGAGTACAAAGTAATCAGCGAATGCCAATAACCCATGATGGCTCTGCTCATGTTTATCCACGAGATGGCGCTCAACAACAGTGGCCAGTCCTGTTAAGCCTGCTCACTGGAACAACTCAGGTGCTGAGTCCAATTTACCCTTATTAACAAATAAACTTTCCTTTAAGAGAGGGCTTTCATGATTTGAAAGGAATTTGTTATGCCTCTTCTAAAAGTATATCAAAATATTTAATCTAGCTTTTAAGAGGTTTGTCAGTAGGAAAGAATTGTAGACACTTATTTAGTAAATATTTGAAAACATAAAAGAAAAAAGAATGACTATTAATCAAATGATGAGTGATTTGGTACACCTAACACATATGTGTTCCCATAATACAAACTTTACATGGGGACAAGTTCATCAACTATTCTTTGGAGGAGATGGAGACAAGCCACGAGAACTTCACCCATGTCGGCACTGACGTACCTGCCACCTCTATTCTCCATAATACATTAAGGTGGATTCTGCTTGATCTTTCTTTCATAAATTTCATCTCTTCTCCAAACTCAACAGATGTATTTAGAACACTCTAGTATTCGCTTCTACTCTGTTTCTGCAGTGGGTTTGGCAAATGAGAACAGAGATGAATGGAGAGATGAAGAGAGGGAATTTTCACCAGGACGACAAATATTCATAAAAATAAAAGCATAAGGCAGAGAAGCTGAGGTTAAAAAACAAATAATAGGAAAAGGTCAGGCTCAGTGTCACTGCTGTTGCTGATTTTGCATCAAATGGAGATTTGTGTGACTGTGGAGGTTCAAAAAAGATGGAAGACTTGGAACTGCTGCAAATTGGACGAGATGCCAGGATTGTGAGATCGGGAAGGTGGTAAGGTGGTAAGGCATGCACTGTGTGATTACCGTCACTGAAGAGCCCACGGGCGCGTTTGAGTGACCTTCCCTCACTTCGAATGTGGAGCTTGCCTTCCTTGCTCTTTTGGAAGCACCGCTCGAGGCACCCAGCTCACATCTGGCTGATACCAACACTAGTCACCTCTTTTGTTCCTCTGGACTCCAAAGCAAAGCTTGTCGAGGAAATCATTTTCAATATACTCAGAAGCCAGGTTTTAGAGACAGCTCTGGGGTTAAGAGAACTGGCTGCTCTTACAGAGACCCAGCTCGATGCCCAGCACTCATACAGTGGCTCGCAACCATATGTCACTCCAGTTTCAGGGGTCCACTGCACTCTTATGGCTTCCCTGATTACCAGGCACATATGTGATATTCAGATATACATGCAGGCAAAGCATTTATATACATAAAATAAAAATAAGTAAATCTTTTAAAAATATATCTATATAAATAAGCCAATATTGAACAAATGTGCTTCTCGACCATGTTAAAGCCTGTAATAAACACAAATCTTTAAAGCTGTAATAAACTTGAGCTTGCAGGCATTAACCCAGTGCCTCCTTGCCCATGCTCCCTAGAGAGCTGCCTGGCAGCCTACATTGCTTTGTTGCTGTATCACCATTTTCCATTTCTGTAGCACTAACACAGAGAAAGCTTGTCAGCACACTGTCAGTCCATCAGCATATAGGAAAATTAGGCCCTGGCAACAGAACATGATAGCAGATGGGCTTACTTGATTCGTAATGAGAGCTTGTGAACTTTGCCTGAGAGAATACAAAACCCGAACACCTGTTGAGACAAGACGACCTTCATTCTAGATTATGTCCTATTTCTGAAACCCCTGGTAAGCAAGTAGTACAGGTCAGGCCACTTAATCAAAGTCTGTAGGCCCTTGTCAAAGTGAATGTAGGCCACCACACCCTGCCACTGGCCTTGGACGTCCAGCTTTCACTGGGGGAAACCTGCTTCCGAGTTAGCAGGGAAAACAAAACAAAACACCAAACTTCGTCTTTGCCTTTTGTTAGCATAAGTGCGTGGTTCCCTCTCAAACCCAGGTAGGGAGCAGGTCTTCACACTTGAGTTTTAAACAGCTGAGACACAGATCTGGCCTCTGGGTTGAGAGGATGTATCCATGCCCTCTCATACCCTCTCACAGACCTGGAAGCTGAAGACTAGAGACTTATGTACTGTAACACGGGTCATGGAGTGCTCACTCTGAATCCCTGCCTTCCTACTAAGCCTGGTGCTTAATCTCAGGCAAGCCAATGGCTCTGTTAGTCATTTCGTCCACTAATGGCGAAGCGCCGTCCTTGCTTGGAAAAGTTCTCCTTTCCACCTCACTTTCTAATAGAGTCTCAGTCGGTGAGTGAATGGTCTCAGAGAACCAGTCTCATATATCCACAAGCTGCTGTGAAAAGAGGAGTAAACGGCAAACAGGAGGAAAGAGAGAGAGAAAGGGAAGGCTTTTTAAACACTCAATTAAGAAGTGACAGAAATACTTGATTGCACTGTTTATGTTTTATTTGATAACTCCTGAAGCTTTTAATGTGATTTAAAAGATACTGTGATATTACTCTCCTAATAAGGAAGTAAATTCCAAGTTTTTAAAATCATGGTCATTTTTCTGCCTCGTTCCATGAAAAAAATCTCATAAGGTTCTGTGAATGCTAGTGTAGCCCGCTAGCCTTGAGGAATACTTGCATTGTTCACAGGGCTGAAGTAACTTGGTTGAGGTTCCTTGGCTGGCTTTTTAAGTAATGCCTGCTATCCACACATCCTCTCCTTTGAGGTCAAAATATGAGGTCTACACACCATGCAATCAAACCCTACTCTAGAAGACTGAAAACCAACCTTATCTTCACCAAGGTCCGGAGCTGAGCCTTCTTAACTCTTGAACTCGGTGCCTAGCGCCTGACACTGCAAATGTATCTGTAATTGAAAAAAACTTCGGTTGAAATTTAACACAGATGACTTAGTGCAGAATGAGTCATGAGTCAGTCAGAGCTGGGAACCAGCAGAGGTGCGGAAAGCTGTTTTCTTCGGCCTGGGCAGCAGACTTCTAGAGACAACACAAAGGCAGCTCAGAGACACTGGATTGGATACAGGTGGGCGTTTGCCTTATTCATACATAATCCAGGGGAGAGTCTCTAATTGGAAATTACTTGGTAGTTTCTGGTTGTTTAGGCTTCTGTTTTTCTTTCTTGTTCACACTGAGTTGGGTTTTGCTTCGCTTGTGTGGGAACTCTGGTCACAGACAACTGTCCTTATTTGGCTTTAACCGTGTTTGATTAGTGAATAATTGCTGCATGACAATACAGAAACACACTGTCTTCTTGCCTCTTCATGGTGACCTTAATATTACTGTAGTTTTCAGGTAGAAACTTTGACATTTAGAAAGAAGCTGTAACTTTATACGTGTATATACAGCTGATACATGTACACTCTAAAAAAACCAAGTCAACGTGACCCCAGTAGTGATGGTGTATCTACAACTGCAAACTCCCTCACTATTTCCCAAATTCTGGGTATCTTTTTTAGTGTAGATTCCAACTCCATGAGTTTACTCAGAGATGGTGTTGATTACAGTTACCAGAAGCTGGTTTTCCCTTTCCGCACATTACTCTAAAGAGCAATGCAGTCTCCTGTACTCAGGAATGGAAGTCACACTTAGGCAGTTCAGTTAGAAATGCGAAGCCTGATATTAAAAGTGCTCTCTCAAGATACTTCACCTAAGTTACTTTGAATAAGAGAAAACTAAGCCACATAACAACAGCAAAGCCCAAATAGTTGGGAAACAAGGAAGATAAACCAGAAAATTGTGTTGAAGGCTGAGTTTAAATCTCAAATCTGTCATCTTGGAGATGTTGAATAGTTACTTAACTACAATGAAGGAAGACAAACAGAAAGGAGAGCTCAGAGAACAGAGGACAATCCAAGCTGAGGGAAAGACAGTAGATCCAATAGTCTCTCTGTCTCTGTCTCTGTCTCTCCCTCTCTTTCTCTCTCTCTCTTCCTCTCTCTCTCTCTCTCTCTCACACACACACACACACACACACACACACACACAACACCTCAAGTAGTGGCCCAACTTTGTTCCACCAACATTCAAAATGGAAGCTGGCTTCAACTCCACGTAGAAAAGCATTTGAACTTATGTGTGGAAATGGCGGGGGAAATGGTTCAGTAAAAAAGATCTCACTTGTAAGCATGAGGATATGAGTTCAATCCCCATAACCCATAGTGCTTTCCTACTGCTGGTCTAATCACTCACACTGCAGAGACACAATAGGAAATCAGAAGGAGAGGAACCCCCTTGATAGAGCCAACTAAGGCAGCTTCAATGAGCAAAGAACAAAATAGCTACAGGTGGTAAGTAGCTTCAGAAGGGCAAAGTGATGCTATCTGATGGAGTTTGGTCCTCTAAAGCAAAGACAAAGTTGGTTTATATCTCTTTTTGGACCTAGAGTAGAGCATCTTTAAAAAAAAAGAAGTGAGGATGTGGGGTGTATTTTTCATTGCAGGCTAGCGAATTTTACCTATAACCACACAACACTCCTGTTGGGAGAAGGAATAACAACTTTTCATTTTTCCAGATCTTCCTAGTACCTGCACAAACTCTCCCTTTACCCCTTTAAATTGGCCTCTCTGTGTTCCTCCAGAGAATTAACTCTTAAGGATCTCTTATAGATGATCTTACCATTTCTTTCCAAATCTGTTGGTCATTACTTGTCCTTGATATGTAATGCTTTAAAAAAAAATGGTTATCCGCTCAAATTTTTTATCTGCTTAAAGCTTTAATCATCCAATCTTTGGGGCCTGGTCTCAACACCATTCTTCCAGTTCCATGTGCCAAAACAAAAATAGCCAGATTTATAAAGAAAACCCTAATCTCAAGTGGAATGAACAACTGAAATTTCCCCTCATTCCTCTGATTTTCTTTCCCTGTTTCTTTTTCCAGAGTCAATGTCTCAGTCCTGATGACCAAGAAGGGTCGAGTGAAGCCTGACAAACTAATGCACATGCCACTGACATCTGTTTCCTTTACTTAATCTACGCCAAGAAACCTGCTGCTTCAATTGCCTCTTCTCCCTTTGTCTGAGCTAAGAATATAACTCAGATAATTTATTTCATGCCTTCTTGGTGAGTTCTTTTATACTCCATTTTTTTGAGCACATTATACCTGAACAATGTTACAAGCCTCTAAACAAATGGGGCAGGGAGAGGAACTGTGGCTCTGTGTGCACGTGGAGGAAGGGAAGCCCAGGTCACGTCTCAACACTCTGGACTCTAAGTCGCTCTGCAGCTTTTATCCCACACTGTCCAGCTGCTGATGAATGGTATATGTCATCCTTTTCTTGATTTTCCTTTTTTTTTTTCCAAATTGGAGTTAGTGTGAGAGGGATGAAGGGATGAAGTGAACTGAGTTATAGAAGAGAAGACAGTCTGGCTTTTTATGCAGATTGGTTATGAAAGGAAAAATGGAAGGGATTTTGATTACTGTAAAGAACCAAGGTTCCTCAGTATGACTGAAGTGAACCAACTGCATCACATGGAGATATAATGGCAATATCGCTTCTGAGTCTGAGGTCCTGGCAAGGAAATAACGAAATGATGATTATTTCAGTTTTCGTGGAAACAAAATCAACATCTCTGCTTATCAGATGCTCTTCAGACAGGTAAAAATAGTAACATCTTACCTTATTACTTAATTCCAAAGGTTTCCAGTCCTAAAAGTTAGTGAGAAAGTATTTTAACAGCCAGAGTAGAACACAAAGGGCTTTGGTAAGCACCAGAGTGAACATTAATCTAGATCCATCCATTTCAGTGAACATAGGAATTTTCTCTCTTGCTAATGATTGTATAACACTCCATTGTGTATTTGCATGACAGTTCCTTCGATATTCTTCTGCTGATGAATATTCTGATTCAATAGCATGATTTGATGATTTTGAATATTGCCACAAAAACATGCATATTGAGACAAATCTTCTCTGTGCCTATTTTTCCACACATATGGTCAGGAGTAGGACAGCTACAACTATGCAATATGGCTGTTCTAAGTTTGAGTAACTGCCATATTAATTTCTATAGTGGCTACACTAATTTACGTTGACACCAAACATATGAATGTATCCCTTTCCTCCATATCCTGACCAACATTTGTTGTTCTTTCATATTTTTAGTTATTTATATTATATTTTGATGAAAACTCTTCTGACTGTCTTGAGGTGGATATCAATGTAGTTTTGATTCACATTTCTCTGATAGCTAAAAATGTTGAGCATTTTTTTGCATTTGTAGCTATTTGTACTTTAATTTTTGTACATTGTTCAATGAACTTGTCTATTTACTAACTGGAATGTCTAGAGGTTTGATGTTTAATATGTTAGTTTATTAATACCTCCTGGATATGTCTCCTAATGTATCGGTTGTGTCTTCACTCTACTGTTTTCCTTTTTTTCTATGCAGTCTTTTTAGTTTGATACAATCCTATTTGCCAACCATGAAGAGAAAGAAGATGGAAATAAAAATGATAAAACCAAGGTGAAGGATGACCTGCTCTGCCCAGATAAGGAAGAGGAAGACAATCTGACCACTACAAATCCAGCTCAGTATTAGGGAAAAAGAAGAGAATGGTTAGGAGACAGAAGAGAAATAGATAGTAAGGATAATAAAGAGAAAGGAATAACACAATCAGTCTGAAGCCAGACTCTCCAGTGATGCTGGCTTTCAATTACTTACGGGCAGAGTAAGTGCCATGTAATATGTCACGAGGCCTCTGTTGTGCTCATTTTTATGATACTCTGATGGGTGTTATATAATAAAAAAAATGTTTGATTGATTCTTTGTGAGTTTCACATCATGCACCCCAATCCCTCTCATCTCCACATCCCTTCATATCCACCCTCTACCCTATCACCCTCCCCCACCAAGAGAAAATAAAAAATCAAAACTAAAATATAAATATAATGAAACAAAACAAAGCATAAAAAAGCATCTCATGGAAGCTGTAGTGTGTCACAGTGTCTCTCACAGTATACCCTTTTGTCCACACTTCTTTACTTGTAAATGTTTATTGCAATGAATTGTTGGTCTAGGAAGAGACCTCTGGCTTCTGCCACAGTATATCAATACTGGATCCTCACCAGGACTCCTCTCAGATAGCCTGCTGTTGCCCTGTGTCTGGAGATCATGCAGCCTTGGAACTGCAGGACCGGCCCTTTCACATGCTCCAGCAGTGGATAGATGAGGTAGGTATTGGGGTGGGCCAACTCAAAAGCCCTGGGCCTGGGAGATAGCAATGGCAGAGCTGCTCAGTTAGCCAGCTGCCCCACACCTGCGCCACCAGGGTGAGCTCTCTAAAACTGTCCCCGCTTGCTCAACCAACGCTGCAGCTGGCAAGGGGAGAGAGTCAGCTCTCCTACTCTCATGCCCTCGGGCCTGCTCAGCCACACCCACACACCAAAGCCAGCTCTACTGTGCTGCCTGCTCAAGATGCAAAGCCTACTCTGCCAAATGCTGTAGCTGGCAAGGGTCGGACCCAGCTCTTCTGCCTGCTGCCTGCAGGTAGAGAGGGGTGAAGAGAGGAAGGGTGTCACCCCCACACCCCACACAGCAGAATAAAGGCCAGGCCAGCTCATCCAAGCTCACACACTCGGAGCTGGCTCATCGGCATCCCATCCACCATCGCCAGCTCCACTGTGCTGCCCAGGTGAGGGGCAGGGACACATGTCCCACTTCCATGACCCTGCGGCCATCTCTCCTGACTTTCACAGGTGGTGAGGGGCAGTGGGTAGGGCATCACCTCAGAGCCCCTACGGCATCACAGCTGACCCATGCCCTTGGGGCTGGCTCATCCATGTCCCCAGCATGAGGGCCGGCTCTACCGTGCTGCCCAGGCCAGATACAGAGCCTGCTCTCCCAAGTGCTGTAGCCAGTGAGAGGTGGGGCCAACCCTCCAGAACACCATAGCCAGCTAGGGGCAAAGCCAGCTCTCCACAGCGCTTGGGCATCGATATGGTCCCAGATGGCATCTTAGACCAGGAACTCCCACATGGTCTTTAGTGGTACCGACATCAGACACAGACCCCTGCTACTGCATGGCCTTGAACCCAGACATGGTCCTCAGAGGCAGCGTGGGCCGGGATTTTCCCATGGCCTCAGGTGGAGGGGCAGCTACTCCCAACGGGCTATTCCACTCCACCCTCTTCTCTCCGGTTCCACCTCTTTTCATTATGCTCAAACTGTTTTGCTTCTCTTTGTCCCCATCTGTCTACCACATACTTGCACACTCCAGTGGCTCCTGCTACAGGCAGGCCATGTGGTTAGCAGTCTCCCATGCTGTGTTGGGGTTGGGCTGGCCTCTCCCATGATGGTATTTTTTAACAATAGATTCTATTAATCTGTTAAGTTAATGATGGTGTGGTACATAAAGAAACAGCTTCACCAATCCCATTGTCAAAAAAAATCCATAGAAATGATTTTGAAATTTTATTTTCTTAATAGTGAAGAACAGAAAGGGGAGACCTGTTTTTAATGTGGCCATGTTGAATAGAGGGACAAATGGATCCAGTGACCCCTCCAAGGACATATTCAGAGGCACAACTTGAGGCTAAGGTTTAAGCAGAGGGCCTGAACAAGGCACAGCCAAGTACTCCTGACCATGGTATAGCCAGAGCCTTGTCAGTTTCTTGTGGTCTCTCTCGTTAGGTTGTTCGGAAAGGTATAAATCTCTTTCTGGGAAAAATTTCCCTTCTGCTGTTTCTTTCTTTCTGTTCTCTAAGTATGAGCTCCTGGAAGAATTACAGTGTCTTGGAATATAGTGTTTTAATAATACAACAGCAAAATAATAATGATGATGAATACCATGTCTCTTTAGAATAGCTTCACCTATAACAGCCTGGTTACATTTCTCTACCTTCTGTTTCCATACCTCAGTCTTGAGGTGGAATATGTCTATTTCTGAAACAATACTATACGCAGAATACAAGTAGGGACCAAAGTTAGAACACACTTAGTGACAAAGTTGCCCTGAACAAAAACCATGTCTCTGTAACCTCTTGGCTGGGATAACTAATCCATCTCATTACTTTGAAACAGGCTCCCTGTGGGGCCAGGGAGCTATAGGACTAGGGAGCTGGCCTAGAGCAAGGATAAAGTCTATGACCCTTCAAACCCCAGAAATCTCATTCTGAGATCGGCGAGTGTATGATTGCACCTCACCTGCCCCAGGCTTGCAAGTCCCTTGCATAGAGCCCTGCACTCTGACCTTTGCCCCCTCCTCCTCTGGTAGCAAGGTTAAACTTCCTCTCCCCTTTAAGGTCATGTCCAGCAACATCTGGAATTTCTCCTCATGCAAATGAGGCATCCTCAGCACCCTGGCCAATGATGTACACTCACAGTGAAAGCGCCTACCCACCCCAAAGGTTCAAGTTAAACCAGCTGTTTCGATGAGGTTTGTCTCCCAAGAGTCTGTTCTTGTCACACTCACAGTTGCCTGAGGTGTCCTCACCCCTGGCCATTTCTGCTCCTGCCTCCCACTGCCCTTCTCAGGATCCACCAATCTCAATGGTGGAATTCCCCGATGGGGTGGGGAAGCACACCCTAAGGCCTAAGCTGGAGTCAAACTGGAGTCTGACCCTCATGCTTCAGATTCCCAAGCTAGGATTCAAGTGACTGCAATTATGGCCAGCAGCAAGTAGCTTTGGTTAGTTAGTGATAATTAGTTCCCAAAGAGCACCTGGTTTTACATACGTTTCCCATGATTAGTTACATTCAGAACATTTTCAAGTTATTTTTCAATGGAATGGAATAAAAGTTGCTTCAGCACACCATGACAATAGTTCTCTCGCATGACAATTTGCTGCTAAAATGAAGAGCTCCAGTTTGAAGGTACTGCTGCTCCTGGCTAATTAGGCAATACCTTTAAATTATTTTTAAGCACAGTTTTGGTGTTTATTTTCTTTGCTTTAAAGAGCAGTGATAAAATAGCAAATATCCTAATTTGGCCATATAGTTCACAGGTCCTCGTAGTGTTCATATGGCAGTTAAATCATTATGCAGAAAGTTCCTCAAGAACCACTCCTTGGAAACCTTGTTTTAAATAAAACTATATAGCATTTTTAAAACAAATTAAGCCTGGGCTTTTATCAGTATATAAAATTATTGTCTTTTTCTTTGCATTATACCTTAATTTGTAAAAACAAAAAACAAAAAAGGAGTAAATTCTCATGAACCAGGATTTTGTTATTGTTGTTGTTATTTGCTTATTTTGTTTGCTGTAATAAGAATCACACAGTAGTTTCATATCCTGAACTTCATTTCAGATTGCTTTCCACTGCCTCCCCATAGAGGCTGGATAATAGCCAGAGAGATGATGGATGGTACCAGCTCCACCCTCAGTGCAGAGATTGGCCCTGCCTGCCTAACCATATTTACACTCCCTGTCTTGTGTGCCATGCTGGATGTGTCAGGTACCCGTCAGCAAATGGCACTCCCTTCACCATAGTAAGATCACAGAGGAGTGGGCAGGCACATGAAAGGGCAAGTCTGGGAAAGAGCAGAAATTTTCTTTACCATGGTTGGGAGGGTGATACACTGTATTTGTCTGAACAGAGCCTTTTGTGAACTTGAGGCTTACCGAGGGGGTTAGGAAAAGGTGTTTAATAAGAGCACTTATTGGCTTACACAGGACTCAAACTCCATTCCCAGCACTTAAAGCTCAGGACTACTTGTAGCTCTAGTTCTAGGGGATCCGATGACCTTTTCTGGCTTCTCTGGGCTCCTGAACACATGTGGTACACATAAATTCATTCATGTAGTACTCAAGCACACATACACATACATATAAAACACACAAAAGACAATCCAGATAAGCCATTCTCCTGTAGTAGAAAGCCAGCCCAAAAGTGAATTTTTTTAAAGACAAAAAAAAAAAAAAGAATAAAAATTCGAAAGAACTTGAATGAAAGTCTTGAGAACTCTTTCTGCAGAAGCCTTTTAGATGCTGTTTAAGCCAGACTGAATTGAACCTCCAATATTTTTGGTTGCCAAAAATGTTTTACTTCATATAGTATAACAGTGAACATTTAACTGTAGGAATACAGTGTGTGTGCCCTCTGATTAAAAGCAACCTTTATGATTGTTCGGTGTGTACCCTCATCTTAGAATAGCACTGCGCACAGGAACTCTCTGAGATGTGTTTTATGAGCAGCTGCCACCCCTACCTAGTTCCTGCATGCTGAAACAGGGCAAGCACAGATGAAGAAATGTATTTTTAATTTATGTGAAATAGTTTTAAAGTAAAAGGCCATGTGTCTGGTGGCCACAACATTAGATGGCACAACTTTCCCCTGGCAACATTTGTCTTGATTAGAATAATTTTCCATCTTTCTTTTCTATCTGGTTCTTTCCAATTGACCCTCTTCTTAGTTTGCTGTCACATCATGGAAGTGTGGCTATTTTTCAAGTGAAGTCAGTCCAAATAAAGAAATATTAATGTCCCCAATACATTCATTTATTGGTAATTTTCTGTTACTTATAAATTTTATAAAAGTTTAAATAAGTGCATAATTATAAGAAAACATAAGCAAGTGCACCCATTTCAGACATTCTAGGAAAAGGACAGTCACTGTCAGTTTTGACAGAGCCTTCCACTGGCCCCGTTCTGCCAAATCACACTATTTGTACTACATTTCATTTTATGTACATAGACAATTGCCCTTTCTCTCTTTTATGTCCACATATACTGCATTTCTGTAATAATGTGCAAAAACTGTTTGAGATCATTAATTTCAGGAACACTGAGGAATTTTCATTAAAATTAGCTCTTCAAAAGTCTAAAAATGTTCTTATGGAATTTTATGCATGTCTCTCAGAGCCTTGTCTTTGCTTACCTTGTCTCTTCAACATCTCTGAGCACATCAGAGAAAACTTTGCCATCCTTCAGCTGTCATATCATCTGCGCCATCTCCATTCTGAATGGATAGGGATGCCTTGGGGCACATTTGAAAAGATGTAAATGGACCTTAATGCTCATCTTTGAGGAAAGGTCTAAGCATTGGAATGAGAAGAGTTAATGACTAGAAGAAAGAGTTCTGTGGAGAGAATTGTGTTCATTGCTCAGAACTGAGGGCAACAGCTATGGCTAGTTTGGGGAAGACAGAGGGGAATGCTTGAAACTAAAATAATCAAGGAATATTCTACCAGAAAATTAAAACAAAAATTACCCTTTACAACATGATCTCTCCATCGAAACATGTTGTTTGTTTTACATGTGTTGTCGAATCTGTCTCTTAGAAAGTCTGAAAGGCAGGTGTTTTAATTCTTATTTTATAAACAATGAAACTAAAGCTTAGAGAACCTCAGTAACCTGCCAGAGATGTCTTGGCTAATGTTTGCCTGAAGCAGCATCCAAATCTCCTTTCTGACTTCAAAGTCTGTGCCATATGCTCCCAGTGGGTCCTCCATGGAACCACATGTTTGTGGAACATGGGAGCAAAGTCTGGAGCTATCCCGGGGAGCCAAGAAAGGGGCTATGAAGATACTAATGGGAGTCACAATCTCAACATTTTAGCCTTCCCAATTGCATCAGACCTGATAACCTTAGTAGGTTTTAAATATACAGAAAGACAGTCAATGGGCTATTTACTATGGAAACAGCAGAAATACCAATAACTAAAAAATAAAAACAATAAAACAAACTTCCCCCATTCCCTTCTGTATGTCAAGATTAAAGTTCATCATATTCTGCCCAACGTTAAGTCCTTCTCATCCCATGTGCTTCAGAAGCAGAAAGCAGCTGTCAGAGTCTGTGTTTTAACACTTGAAAACAAGTCTTCAAGAAAATGCTAACCCAGGTGAAGCCTGTCTTCTTGTTTCCCTCAACACTTCCCACTATTCTGATGACAGGAGGCTCACCAAACCACTATGTGACACTCCTGTGGGTGAGCAAAGGTCTGCTGCTTACTAGTCCAGTAAAACACCCCAGTCCTCATTCCTCCATTTAGTGATACCCAACATGCTAGAACATTTCTTCCTCTCATAGGTCTTTTCCCCCTCACTTTCCATGGCATTTAATTATGGCACCATTTAGTGACTTTTTTATTTTTTAGTTAGTCTTTGCTATGTTTCCTTTTTAAGGCTCACTTTGGTTGTGTGGTCCTCAACAACTACCCAAGAAATGCTCTCTTCTAATTCTACACACTATACTGAGAAGTCTCATCTACCCCAAGGCTGTGTCATCTATGTGCCCAGTAATGACTCCAAACCCATGTCTCAAGTGACCTCCTCTCTTCCAAGTTTCATGTTCATCTTAAGTCATATGAAATACAATCAGTAATCATTTTCAGTTTTAGTGCTCCAAGGCTATTTTTAAATCAACATGCCTAGCACTCAAACCATACTCATCAGCCTGGGAAGACCCTCTTTGTTTTGTCTTTAAAATGCACAACTCTTATTGCCTGCAATGGAGAGAGAAGAAACACATCAGATTTGACTTTTCCCTTGGCTTTACACAACAAATCAAAGCACCACACAGACTTCCCAGTGTTTCTGCATTACGTCATTCTGTTCTAGTGGTTCTCAGTAAAAATGGCCACGCCTTAGAGAGTGCCCTTGAAGGCATCATATTATTTGTTTTAACTTTTTGCTTTTTGTAATCTCTTTTTTTATATTTTTCTTTCTTAAAATCAAGGGGACCACAGCCTCTTCTCCCTCCACTTCTCGCAGTCTCCCTCTCTTCGCCCCAGAAATTCTTCTTATAGTATAGATATGAAATTGTATGCATTTAATAAGATCACATATATATGTATAATCTACTAATTTTGCTCCTGTGTTACACACACGCACACATACATACACACACACAAACACGCACACGGGTGGTGGGGGGAATGCAGGCCAGGATGAGGGGTACATACCTGTAACTTTACTACTGTACAACTTGAGAAAGACAGGCAATAAGGTCAGAAATTTAAGGTCCTTCTGTATGTCATGAGTTTGAGGCTACATGGGACCTTGTCTCAAATAACCACAAAAGCAAACAGACAAACAACATCAAAAGTGTCAAAATGACAAAATTATAGAAAGACCTAAGATTCCATCTGTCTGAGCAGATATTAAGACTCGTGATCAAGCCTCTGGCAGAGGGCGAGAAGTAATGATAGATCTGGGGGAGGTTGGTGAGACTTGGGGAGAACAAGAGCTCCACAAAGACCAAATTGAGCAGGGCACAGGGGTCTTGTATGAGACGGTTTCTACAACCAAGGACCATGTATGTGTGGATGTGGCCTGGAAACCCCACTCAGATGGGACCCATGATAGCTCGGTGTCGGACTGAAGACCCTAGTGAGGGAAACAGGGACTGTTTCAGTCAAGATCTTG
>CM053764.1:1943018-1954127 GCA_028658305.1 Pachyuromys duprasi
CTTCCCTCCCTCTTCTCCACCCATATCCCTCTCCAAGTCCACTGATAGGGGAGGTCCTCCTCCTCTTCCATCTGACCCTAGCTTATCAGGTCTCATCAAGAGTGGCTGCATTGTCCTCTTCTGTGCCCAGGGAAGGCTGCTCCCCCCTAAGGGGGTGGCAAAGAGCCAGACCCTGAGTTCATGTCAGAGGCAGTCCCTGTTCCCATTAGGGAACCCACTTGAACACTGCCATGGGCTACATCTGTGCAGGGGTTCTAGGTTATCTCCATGAATGGTCCTTGGTTGGAGAATCAGTCTCAGAAAAGACCCCTGTGTCCAGATACATTTGGTCCTTGTGGAGCTCCTGTCCCCTCCAGATCTTTCTATCTCCCCCTTCTTTCATAAGATTTCCTGGACTCTGTGAAAACTTTGTGTGAGTCTCAGCCTCTGCTTTGATACCCTGCAGGGTAGAGTCTTTCAGAAGCCCTCTGTGGTAGGCTCCTGTCTTGTTCCCTGTTTTCTCCCTCCTCCAATGTCCGTCCCGTTTGCCTTTCTGAATGAGGAATGATCATCTTACTCAGGGTCCTCCTTCTTGATTAGCTTCTTTAGATGTTTAGATTTTAGTATGATTATTCTATATTATATGTCTAATATCCACTTATAAGTGCGTATATACCCTGTGTGTCTTTCTGCTTCTGGGATACCTTACACAGGATGATCTTTTCTAGTTCCCACCATTTACATGCAAAGTTCATGATTTCCTTGTTTTCAATAGCTAAGTAGTATTCTATTGTGTAATGTACCACAATTTCTGTATCCATTCCTCAACTGAGGGACATCAGGATTGTTTCCAGCTTCTGGCTCTTAAAAATAAAGCTCCTATGAATATGGCTGAGCATCTTTTGGATATATGCCTAGAAATGGTATAGCTGGATCTATTGGTATAGCACTATTTCTAATTGTCTGAGAAAGTGCCAAACTGATTTCCAAAGAGGTTGTGCAAGTTTACATTCCCACCAGCAATGGAGGAGGGTTCCCCTTTCTCCACATCCTCTTCAGCATGTGTTACATGATACTGGCATAGAAACAGAAGGGTGGATCAATGGAACCAAACAGAAGACTCAGAAATAAACCCACACACTTATGGACACCTGATTTTTGGCAAAGATGTCAAAACCATACAATAAAAAAAGATAGCATCTTCAACAAATGTTGCTGGTCTAACTGGATATCTACATATAGAAAAATGCAAATAGGTCCATACTTATCACCCTGCGCAAAACTAAAGTCCAAGTGGATTAAAGACCTCAATATAAAATCAGACACACTAAACCTGTTAGAAGAAAAAGTGAGGAAGAGCCTTGAACTCATTGGCAAAGATGACAAATTCCTGAACAGAACACCAACAACATAGGCTCTAAGAGCAGCAATCAATATATGGGACCTCATGAAACTGAAAAGCTTCTGTAAAGCAAAGGACACTGTCATCAGAACAAAACGACAGCCTACATATTGGGAAAGGATCTTCACCAACCCTATATCTGACAAAGGGCTAATATTCAGAATATATAAAGAACTCAAGAAATTAAACAGCAACAAATAAAGTAATCCAATTAAAAAATGGGGTACAGAGCTAAACAGAGAATTCTCAATAGAAAATATTGAATGGCAGAAAAACACTTAAAGAAATGCTCAACATCCTTAGCTATCAGGGAAATGTAAATCAAAATGACCTCAAGATTTCACCTTACACCTATCAGAATGGCTAAGATCAAAGACGGTGTGATTATTACAAGTAAAATCTTAAGAACAGTACCCTTACATTCAGTCTCTACTCACTGTTGGCTTCTGCTACAAATGAGCGATTTGACAAATGCAATATAACCACATCACTTCTCTATTAAAATCCCTTTCACATTATCCTAAACATAAATCCCAGCTATTTAGACTAGGCTACAGAATTCTGGAAGAGTGGAACCCTGGATAATTTCTGGTCTACACATCACAAAACTGGGCTACCTGGTGACACTATCTTGAGCTCTTTGGATCTGGTGTGTACTTTCCTTTTCTGCCTGTATAATTTGGCCTGCCTCTATCCTACCATTTACATTTCAGTACAGTTGACACTGCCCTTGGAATGCTCCTTGGCCTTCTTTCACATTGTAGCAAACTATTGAGCAATGGTCTTGCTGAAGCAGAATCCCCAGATCAGTTTGTGTACATCGCCAGAGGTTCCATGATGACTAAAATTGTGCTTGTTTGGGCCATTGCTGCATGTTTTTTTTTAATATGGTGTGGCTTTTGTCACCTTATAGGTTAATATCTGAAAACAAAGAAAGAAAGGAAGTAAAGAAGGAAGGAAGAAGCCTAAAACACTGAGGAGATATGGTAGGTGGTTTGAAAGAAAATGGCCCCATTGTCTCATAGGGAGTGGCACTATTAGGTGGTGTGGCCTTGTTGGAGGAAGAATGTCATTGGGAGTGGGCTTTGAGGTTCAGATGCTCAAGCCAAGCTCAGTGTCACTCTCTCTTCCTGCTGTATGCCAATGATCCAGAACTCTCAGATACCTCCATAGCACCGTGTCTGCCTGCAATGCCACTTGCTTCTTGTCATGACAGTAATGGACTAAACCTCTGAACCTGTAAGCCAGACCCAACTAAATGTTTTCCTTTATAAGAGTCGATGTGGTCATGGCCTCTCTTCACAGCAGTAGAAACCCTAAGACACCGGGTTTGTATAAAAAAGTTAGAAACTAGTTATCTGACCTTCCTTTACTGGTTTCAACAACATGCAGCAACAAGTGTCTGCTCTCCCTCTGCCTTTTAGTAGCAGGGAGGCTGACTTGTACATTAACATGTCCATACTTTAATTTATTTTGCCATCATTATTGTTAGATTTCTTTTAGTAATTACAAAATGAGGATAATTACACACATCCTGACCTACATTTCAGGGTAGGGTAATTGTGAGTAATACATAAGTTCCCTATGGGAGTGGGCATAAAGAATAGAAAATATTCTTACTAAACTATTTGAGCTATTCAATCAAGAGAAGCAGAGAAAACAGAATACTTCATGTACAAGATAATTGCTAGAGATTTGTTTTGTTAATTTGTTCCCAGACTTTGGATTGCTGATGACAATGCACATTCAGAGCTCAGTCATACACAGCTTGCTAAAGACTGAAGGCTGATGATCGGATAAAATCTAGTCCAGTCATCTATACCACACATCTACTTGTAATGTATGGTAATATGCCAGAGCATAAATCCAGCCCAGACGCCAACAAAAACAAAGCATAAAGACAACCTGTAGACAAGAGGAAATGCCAGGGCTTGTTCTTTTCATCCTCCTCATTGGAAAACATCAGAAATTTGGACCCAAGAACATAAAACAGATGAGTTCACGTTCACCCAGGAAGTTCACTGTGTAACTGGCCCCTAACATACACCACCAGTCCACTATCATCCTAAGTACTCCCACCACATCACCATCCTAAAGATTATCACAAAATTATTTTTCTTTTATCTCATTATAGTATAATTTCTGTGGGATAAAATATTTGTGCACAGTTTACACACAGTTTTAAATTGTTAAGGTATAAACTCAAATGGAGTTTTCCCAAACACAGAAAATTTTGTAACTGTGTTCATACTTATGATACATTATGTGTCAGAACAAAAAAACCTTCCCGCTTATATATGCTCCTGTACCCTCATCTTTCCCCACTAAACACTCATCTGTTTCCTCTATCTACAATACTTGCTTTATTTTTTGTTTACCATGTGAAGGAAAGTTGGATTTATTTCAGTTTGGAGTTATTATCAAAGTCACTATAACTACTCATGGATGTGTGCATCTATATATTAAGTAATATTTGGGAAAACATACATAAGTCCAGGAAAGTATTTAACGGTTCAGTATGGCCAAGGATATGTTGATTACCAGAAATAGGACACAGGAGAATGTTTTCCTGTTTTATATTCTACCACATGAGTGTAGAGGAATTTTAATTCAGATTGTGGCTGTCTGGCAAGAGATTACATCCAAAGGCCATCATGGTCATCAGGTCTGTGTGATCCAGCTGAACTAGAGACACACCTTTAGTTTCAGGAGACAAGAGGCAAGCGGATTTCTGAGTTCAAGGACAGCCTGGTATAGAGCAAGTTTCAGGTGATGAAAAGCTTAGGCCCAGGTATGATGGTACATGCCTTTAATCACAGCGTGTAGGACACAGGGGCAGGCAGATCTCTGAGTTCTGTTCACGCAGCTTGGCTGAGTCAGGGAGGTGACAGGCAGTGCAGTGGCGCTGAGTTCAGTTCAGGGCATCCAGAGGCAGTTTTCCTGGGAGAGTTTTACAGAGGAAGGTTGGTAAGAGAACAAGCTAGACACAGGTGAAGACAAAATAAGCTTGAAAATGTGAACGGAATGCCAGAGTTAGTTTGAGGCCAACCAGAGCAACTCAGTCAGAGAATGAGAGAGAAGCCAGATTGAATGAAGCAGCTGGGAGAGGAGTTTGAGGCAGAACAGCTGAGTTGAGCCAGCCAGGGTTCAGAAAGAGCTAGAAAGGGTGAGCATATTCAGCAGTAAGTCTTGGAGGCTGAAAACTTTCTAGGCCTAGGTAAGACTGCACAGAGGACAGAAGCTTCCAGAACTAGGTTTCAGTTAGTAGATGGAAGCAGTAAGCCTCAGAGGTGACAAATCCAGTGAATAAAAGATACCTTAACATATGAGCTTTTTTCTCTATTTCTGGCTGATTATTGTTTGTTTTATTTTGCCATTTTCATAGATGGATGGAAATAGACACTTTCAGTTTGGGTTTTATTCTTGTAGGACAAAAGAAGCAGGCGGTTGCTGCATGTACAACTTTATTTCCATGTGTGTCCTTCAATGAGACATTTCTTCAGATCTTTTGTCCACATTTTAAAATTTGGAAATTTCTAAATATTTCATTTTAAAATAATTTATATAGTCTGCTTATAATTTTTACAAGGAAATGTGCATTTCTAGGGATGGCCTGTTTTCCTTTTTTAAACAATAACTATGTGATATGTGTTTATCTTGTACTTACAGTTACAACTAAGAAACTTTTGTCTAGCCTATAACTGAAAGATTTTTACAGTGTAATTTTATTCCTGAAAATTTAAGGTTTTTATGTTAAGGTATGTGACACAATTCGAATTAATTTATATACAGCAAAGATTATAGTCCCAAACTATTTTCCCTTTCACATTTTGCCTGAGAATACCCACATACTAAACATGTGCTAAAAGTACCTTCACTGTATATCAGTTGGAACAAAGAAACAAAAGTTAACATACTTCTGGACTCTATTCTATTCCATAAATAAGCTAGCCTTTCTCTCTTCAGACATTTCATGTTTTGTTAAGAAAAAACACAAACACACATAGACAAACATACAAACATATACACGCAAACATATACATTCTGGTTACACTAGTTATTTGTTTTTCTATTCAAATAGTAAATTAGATGTGTTACTTTCAATGACCTGCAATTCCACTCCTAAAATCACTTTACAAGTTTCTGTACAACTCACTCTTAGAATTATGAAAGTTATGTTTAATTTGTAGATAATTTGGGGAAGACTAATTTTTATAATAGGAACACACTAATTTTCTTTGCTTATTTTTTGTTTTATTTCAACAGAATAGTATAAATGTATGCATACACAGCATGCTTGTTTGCTTAGATGTGTGGTTAAGTATATTGTGTGTAGTGTTAGCGGGAATGGTACAATTAAATTTCAATTTCTAAATAGCCTCTAGAGAGAAATTCGGTTGATTTTTCTTGTGTGAGATCTTTCTCTTGACACTTGTTTAGCTGCACATCAGTTCGGTATTGGCAGTACTTTTGTTGATTCTTTCAGACTTTCTGCAAAGTCAGTGTATTCTGTGACTTGAGTTGGCCTCGGTGCTTTCTAGCTGTTACACCTCTCTGCTTGCCTTCCTGCTCTAGGAAAGACTTCTAACATGGCACAGAAAGGAGTACTGGGAAACAGTCACTGCATCTAGGTTTTGATCTTAGGGGAGAGGCTGTCACGACTAAGCACTTCAGCAAGAAGTTCATAGGTTATCCTAATCATGTCAGGAAATTTCTGTCTTGTTCCTTGTTTACTGGCAAGTACATACACATACATACACTGAAACACGAACACACACACACAAATACACATAAATACATACAAACACACACAAAGACACACCAATTGTAAAATTTACCTATAAATGCACATAATGTATATCAAACTCTTATATGATTTTTGTCACTATTTACAAGGGTGTTTTTCCTTTTTAACATGCCTATCGTGTAAATATTGACTTGTAATTTTCCTGCCATCTGGTTTTCTCGTTTCAGAATCAAGATAATGTTGGCCTCAAAAAAAAAAAAACTGATATGGCTAAAACCCACAATGAAATACACTCAGTATCTTGGCTACCAGGATGCAAATCAAAATCAAACTTACAGAGGATTAGTTTAAAAAGCCAGAACAAAAAGAATTAATAGCAGATTGGGTTATAACAGAGGAACCTGTAGCTCTCCTAACATGCTTCTACAAATGTAAAATAGTACCACTTGTTTTGAAGGTTAAAGTGAGTGGTAGGATAATCGGGTGATTCTATTGCCATGTGAGTATCAGTGAAATTGAAGATGTATGTTTTCTAGAAGAAAAGAATCATACATGAATGTTCATCTCCGGGAATCTTAACACTCAAATAATCCAATATGTCCATTAACCTGGGAATTGGTAATGTTTAGTACACTCACACAGTAGAATGCTATTCAGAAACAAAAGGGAATGGAATATAAATACATAAAACAAGACACAAGAACCTTGATGACATAATAATAAGTGAAAGAAAGCTGGACACAAAAGCCACATATTGCATTGTTCCTATATAGACACCAAAGTAGATTAGTGGTCGCTTAGGAGAAGAGAAAAGTTCAGAAGGAGAATCATGGCAAGAGAATCACCTCATCATTTCATGACTCACTTTAGCCTTAAGAAGACATTCAAACTCTTCAAAGCAACTGTACTATTTCACATTTTGGAAGTATTTTATCTCCTGGAATGCATGATTTTCTTCTGTAGTTGATGGAAAGTTTTTAAAACTGCTTGTAACAGGTCTGTGACTGTACTGAAATACTGAAGTGGGCACTTCAGATGGGTAAATTTTGTGGCCTATGGACTATACCTCAAAAAAGAAAAAACTCTTAAAATTGGTTGGAAATTGGCCTGTCTTCTTATATATTGTGAATGAGTTGTAGATCTGCTGTTATTTGCTTGCTCGGTGTTTAAACATTTTATCACTGAACATCCTCCATCATGCTAGGTAAGTGGCTCACCATTGTACACTGTCTCCAGCTCTTGCTTTGGTTTTTCTTGTTGTTGTTGTGTGCGTGTGTGTATTGTTTGTTTGCCAGACAGCCTAGGGTGGCCTCAAATTCATCAACTATCTATGTTGGCTTTTCAAGTGCTAGTATTACAGGCATGTACCATCATGCATGAAGTTTTTAAATATATGTTTAATTTCTTAATAGACACAGAACTACTCATGCTATCTATTTCTTTTTCTTCTTCTTTTTTTCTCATCTTTTTCTTCTGTCTCCTCACCCATTTCTTTATGTGTTTGCATATGGATTCAGAGACCAGAGGTCAACCTCTAGCATTATTCACCTGGGGCTGTCTACCTTGTCTTACCAACAGGATCTTCGTTGTCCTAGAGCTCATCATATTTCTAGGCTGACGGGCAAGCAAGTCCCAGGAATCTTCCTTTGTCATACTGGCATTAGAGTTTGTACCACCATGCCTATTTTTTCTATGTGGTGTCATTGATTATTAATATATATTATTGATTTATCTTTTAGTTAAACAGAGGTTATTTCTAAACCAGCTGTATATGCAAATCACCACACATAGAGACTAGGACTAATTAAATTAACTCAGAGCACAATGCTGGGCAATAGTTACTCCATCCTAAACCTCCAAGCCCACATAGTTTCCTCCCATTTAGATTTCCCACATTATACTTGATTTTAGTCATATCTTAGGTCCAGTTCATCCCTCCTGATGGTTCCAAGTCATTTCTTCTCCCATCTCTCCTCTATGATCCCTCCCACTCCTTTCTCCTCCCTTCTGGACCAGTATGTCCCACCCTGTTCTCTCCCTTGCTCAGCATTGTGGCTGGTTGTTTTATTTACAATACAGAGAACAAATTGTGGCATGTTTACACAAACTTGAGACAGGTGGTACTTAGAATAAACATCACAATGCAATGTCCAGATTGAAACCAGATAGTGGGGTAGAAAAATCAGCATTTGAATAAGTAAGTGTAAATTGTATACATTCTACAAGAACATTATACCAACCATGTGGCTTCTGAAGATCGAATTCATGTCCTTGTCTTGGACTCCCTGAACTCTTTCCAGCTTATCTGTTGCTTCTTTAAGGAGCCTTACTCCTTTTTGCTTCAAGGACAGTGTCTGTTTCACCTAATTTAAGTCCTGCTGTTAGTATCTCATCTTCAACCAATCTCTCTCTCTCCCCTTTCCCCCCTTCACTCCTCCTTTCCTTCCTTGTCTGTCTTCTTCTCCCATCTTGAAAAATTGACCTTTCACATTTAGGGATATTCTGAAATCAGATTCTAATTCATTGGTTCTTCTTTTCTCAGCCTAAGGGATGTGCGTTCTTTAGAGCTCCCATGGTCACTGGTGGCTGTGTGAGGAATGGAACTGGGTCCTCCACATGAGCAGTGCTCTCCTAACTGAAGACCTATCTCCCCAGGTGGCTGTGTGAGGAACAGAACTGGGTCCTCCACATGAGCAGTGCTCTCCTTACTGAAGACCTATCTCCCCAGTCCCTGTGTTCTTTTCCTTTATTGTTTTGATTCTTTTATTTATTTTTAGCTTAAATCACTTTTCCCTCTATAGTTGCATAAGTGAGGTCATTGATTTTGCACCCGGCTATTAACAGTGTCTAATACATAAATTTTCCCCGTGTACTGCTTTTACTATCATCCACACATGTTCATTGGTATATCATTATTTCATTCAAAATGTCTTTCAGCTTTTATTCATACTTCTTTTTTCACCCAGTCTTATATAGAACTTCTAAATTTTGAAACCTTTAATATAATTGATAATTTGATTTCTAGTTTGTATGATTCCACTGTAGGGAAAAAAATTCTCATTTGGCTATATTAGTTCTGATGAATGTGTTTATCATGTCCATTTCATGATTCAAAAAAGTCTGTCTTGGTTAATGTTTCCATTCTACATGTTAAAGTATATACATCACTGTATGGGATATTTTGATATTCATATTTATTAATGCTAATGTGTTATGTGTATATGTGTGTGCATGTGTGTGCGTGTACAGGCGCCCCTAGAATTATGAGCCGTGTGACAAAAGGCTGAGAAAGAAATGTGACTCCTCTAGAAGAGTGTTGTAGAGCTTTCATAACTGCTGTGCCTTCACTCCAGCTCCTTAAATATTAATTAGTTCAGTGTGGTTAGTTGTGGTATGGCAGACTATATCCAAATCTTCACTTTTCATGGTTTTATTTATCTATTTGGAGTCAATTGCAGTCTGAAAATAGCACATGAAAATTTCCAGAAATTGACACTTCCAAAGACATTGAAAATAGATTGTTGTCTCACACAGCACATCCCAGCCACTGCTTCTGCTGCTTCCACTCCTCCCAGCTCCCCCTCCACTGCCCTCTACTCCAGGTAAAATCCCACTCCATTTCCTCTTCAAAAAAGAGCAGACAACCAAACAGAATAAAACAAGATCCAATAAGACAAGGCAAAAGCCCTCATATGGAGGCTGGATAAAGCAACCCAATAGGAAGAAAGGAGACTTAAGAGTAGGCAAGAGAGTCAGAGATCCACCTGTACCCCTCCTGAGGAGTCCCACCCAGCCAACAGCCAGCATGACAGGCAGAGGACCTGCTACAGATCCGTGTTTCTCCCGTGCTTGCCACTGTAGTTTCTGTGAGCCCAGTCAGCCCTACTTAGTTGATTTGATGGACCATGTTCTCCTGGTGTCCTCAGTCCCCTCTGATTCTTACAATCCTTCCTCCTCCTTCTTTCACAAGGATTACTGATCTCTGAAGGTAGGGACTTGATGGAGACATCCAATTCATACTCTCTCTTCATAATGTCTTGCTATGGGTTTATGAAACCTTTTTTGATCTGCTACCAGAGGAAACCTCTCTGGTGATGACTGGACATTGCTGAAAACAACATCCACATAATTCATTGAATGTAGAGAGGTTGAGCTGGTGCCTGCAGAAACTGACAGTTTCTTACAAGTATTCTTTTGCTGTATGCTATATTCTTGTACACTGTATGTATCCGCCACAGAGTGCATATGGAGGCCAGAGGATAGCTAATAAAAATCAGTTCTTTCCTTCCGTTGGTGTGGTCCAGGGGCAGCAGATGCCTTTACCTGCTAAGTTGTCTCTCTGGCCCAATTGCTAAAGTTAAATCACACTCCATTCTGAGTACCATGATAATGTAATCACATATCCTAGTACATCCTGCCTAGGATAAGAGTGATTCTCTTGTTGATCACATGCACATGGTTGTGTTAACACCTTTCAGTCACTTAAGAACTGTCTGTATTGTCAGATCAAATACCACTGGGCCACAGTACTTCTGTTCACGTAGCCCTTGCTTTACCTAATAATAATCCAAAGGACAAGAGGATTATCACTTCAGCTGAGCTACAGAGAAACTACCATTAAGGGTGGAGCATTAATAAGGAAACTGTATGTTGAGATCATTACATTTCATTGACATTATCATGCATGTTGTTACAATTGTCTATATCATTAGTTACCACTGTGACTCTCTTACTGTGTCTGATTTATAAATTAAACTTTATCACATATATATATTAAAATATTCTGTATAGAATGTGATACCATGTTCAGTTTGAGATATAGACTGGGTCATGCAAACCATGAAAAGTAGAGGACTGTTCTGCCAAGTCCTCTGTACTCTTCTTGACATTCTGTTGCTCTGTGTATCACTAGGAAACTTACGTTGTCATTGTCTGTCAGTGCCTCATAGGCTTTGTAATTCTGTTGCCGTTTTTATAAACC
>CM053764.1:1954627-1981880 GCA_028658305.1 Pachyuromys duprasi
GGTGTCAAAGAGCTAGCCACTGAGTTCATGAGTTCATGTCAGAAACAGTCCCTGTTCCCCTTACAAGGAAACCCACTGGAGACTGAGGTGCCATGGGCTACAACTGTGCAGGGGTTCTAGGTTATATCTATGCATGGTCCTTGGATGGAGAATCAGTCTCAGAAAAGACCCCTGTGCCCAGATATATTTGGTCCTTGTGGACCTCCTGTCCTCTCCAGATCTTACTAACTCCCCCTTCTTTTGTATGATTCCCTGCACTCTGCCCAAGGTTTGGTTATGAGTCTCAGCTTCTGCTTTCATACACTGCTATGTAGAGTCTTTCAGAGGCCCTCTGTGGTAGGCTCCTGTCCTGTTACTTGTTTTCTCCTGCTTATAATGTTCATCCCATTTGTCTTTCTAAGTGAGGATTGATCATCTTACCCTGGGTCCTCTTTCTTGTTTAGCTTCTTTAGGTGTACAGATTTTAGTAGGTTTATCCTATATTATATGTCTAATATCCACTTATAAGTGAGTATATACCATGTGTGTCTTTCTGCTTCTGGGATATCTCACTCAGGATGACCTTTTCTAGATCCCACATTTGCCTGAAAATTTCATGATTTCCTTGTTTTTAATTGCTGAGTAGTATTCCATTGTATAAATATACCACAATTTCTGTATCCACTCCTAGACATTTATCCAAAATATGCTCAAGTACACAACAAGGACATTGAACATTTTTATGATGATAATTGAGCAGGTGTAGTGGCACACGCCTTTAATCTCAACACTTGGAGAAGCAGAGGCTGGCGGATCCTGTGAGTTCGAGGCCGTCCTGATCTATGAAGGGAGTCCAGAACAGACAAAGCTCTATAGAAAAACCCTGTCTTGAAAAGAACACTTAAAAAAAACCTAAAAAAAAATAAAACCACAAAACAAACAAACAAAAAAGTAATAATTGAATGTTCTGACCTTCAATATTTAAGAAAAATAGCTATTTCTGTAATTAATTTAGGCAAATATGTGTTTATTCAGACACATGTGGAGAAAGTAAAGAAAGAGATAGAGAGGAGGAGAGAGGGAGAGAGACAGAAAGACAGAAAGACAGAGAGAAGGCAGATGGAACAGAGACTAGGGGAGTATCTCTCTGATAGAATAGAGTTTATTATGCCTGAGGTCTTGAGTTCAGTTTCTAGAAAAATGATCAATATGTGTGCTTGTACCTCTCTCTTTCTTTCTTTCCATATCAAGTAATGCATGACAAAGTACATCTTCTGGAATGTCACTTCTTCCCTCAGCTATTTTTAGCTAATTAGCAAAGCAAAAGCCACTTAACACCTCCCCACCTTACATATTTACCCCTGACCCTTTGGCTCAAGCCTTGACTCTGATTCCAATGGACGTCTGAAAGCAGCTCTGGAATCAGTTGTTAGTCCCACATTTAACTCAATGTATTTATTCAGCACTCTTACCTTGCCAGCCATTGCTGGGTATTCAAGGTTAAATAAGACATGGCTCACCCCGAAACACCTTAGCTTTATTGGTGTAGCAGCTACATAAACAATGACTTGTGATTCAATATGCATGCTATCATGAAGGCGTGTGCACAGTGAGCTGGCAGAAGAAATGATTGATTTGTCATAGGTTAGATCAGTGATGTCATCACAGTTTCTTTCTGAAGGATGCAATTCAAACAATGAGTTGGTAGGAGCTTGTTATTCTAAGCAGAAGACACAGAATGATGAGCTTTCAAAGCCATGTGGGTGAGGTGCTTCTGGTAAGATAACAGACGAAGTTACATGGATAGAAATGGCTAAAAGGTTATTCTGCATGATGAGAAAGTGGTGAAGGGCTGTAGTATTTATTAGAAACACATGATGCCAAGGTCTTCATAGCATAATCTCAGTTATAACCATAAAATTTATGCAAAGCTGATACTCTGATTATCTTCATGCTAAAAATGAAGACATGAAATTAGAGTACATAAGCAACTGGCCAAATAGAAATTCAGGAACTCAGAGAATGCTAAGTGGTTTATTTAGTAAGTAGGGTATAGATACCAGCCCAGTCTGTGGCCCGGATGTAAATAGCCAGTGTGTGCATTCCAGTACATGCCAGGCAAATTCTCCCTCTGGTGGAGTCACAAAATGATCAGGGACCTTCTGACCCATGCTTTAAGAATTAATCTACTATACTCTGGAAAAGAAGCCTCAAACAGCAAATGTCGATAACATGGGAGGCCTTATGTGTATGTGGTAAGAAGTCACGGAATGTATTAGGAAAATCGCAGAGGATGCATCATATCTGTTCTTTTAAAAATAAAATGGCAGCAATGTGGAGGCACCATGGAAGGGGAAGTATCACAAAACAAGAGAGCTTAGGTTGCTCTTTCCGCACCAGACAAAGTCCCAGGGGCGACACCTACTGTGGAGGTAGGAAGAACACACTTTAAAGATATCTGGAAAGAGAACACTCAGGACTTTGATGGGAAAATTGGTTCTTTGGAGATAAAGAGCTAAAGGAAAATTGCATTTCTGTGTAGTAAATGGGATGGATAACAGTATGCTTTTTAAAAATTCTGCTAGAAAGTGTGGTAGAGTACTAGCTACTGGACAGTGCTGCCTAGAGTTTTAACATTTCGTGGAATTTTTTATTTGCTCCCTGGAGACCCGCCTCTCTCTCTCTCTCTCTCTCTCTCTCTCTCTCTCTCTCTCTCTCTCTCTCTCTCTCTCTCTCTGTCTGTCTGTCTCTCTCTCTGTCTCTGTGTGTGTGTGTGCGTGTGTGTGTGTCTTTCTCTCCTGCTCCCCCACCCCTTACTTTTTTCCCCCACTTTTCTTTTACCCCATTATCTCTTCCTAACACGCACAATAATTGAAACAAATTCTAGAGCTCAGTCAGCTTGCTTTAATTGTCAGTTCTCGCTTGATCACTCCAGATGTTGAGAGTGATTTCCTAGAATCCGGCTCTGTTCTTTCAGGAGCCTCTGCCTGCATATGTTTCATTCCTCCTGTAAAGCGTCTTCTCTATATCTTGCTTGTATAGCCAACACTTATATAATTACCTTTCAACACCCAAATGAGCCTCCATGACTCTTCACACCTTTTGGTGTCCTGCAGGAATTGCCAGAGCTCCATTAGCATCTGTTCATCCTGTAGCTATTGGAACTGCTTGGTTACGAGCTTGTCTCCTTAAGCAAGATCGCATTAGTGTTATGCATTTTCCAGCGCTAAGCAGAATGCATGGAAATAGTACAAGCTCAAAAATATACACTAAATAAATAATGAAAAAATAAATCTATGTCATTAGAATTGGCTGAGTGACAAGCCTTAGACAGAAAGGCGACAGAGTACTGCCACTCCTCAGCAACTGAGAACAAAGCTCTGCCTGAACTATAAACACTTCTTCCAGGGCAGGTCAGAAACCTCAACTGAGATGGAGCTGGAATGCAAGAGGGTCTTTATGACTTCACGATGAGGAATAAGGAGGCAAACATATTCCAGGTAGGATTCTTTTAGAGGACATTCAGTGAAAAACACATCCCAGTTCTACTAAAGAGCATCTGGTATAGTGATTCTCAACATTCCTAATGCTGAGGCCCTCTAATAAAGTCTCTCATGTTGTGGTGACCCACAACCATAAAGTTATTTTTGTTGTTATTTCATAACTGTAATTTTGCTACTGTTTTGAATTGCAATGTAAATATCTGTGTTTTCCGATGGTCTTAGGCGACCCCAGTGAAAGGCTCAAGAGGTGATGACCCACAGGCTGAGAACCATGGATGCCATGCAGGATTTGACCTTCTCCTATACTATTCATTTTTTATATACTATTCTTGTATTATTTACTTGACACCTTTTGGTTTTCTATGTAACTCTATTATATGAATTTTTATGTATGAAAACATTCATGAGGGTATAACCAAGCATAGGTACTAGATTTAACAAATAAGTATAGTATGTCCCCATTAAAGTGTTAGCTAAAAGAATACAATCAATTTTAGCTCAAATAATAAGTAATTTTAATGTAGCTGTATTTTGTGAAATATCTGTGATATGCTCCCCATTGTTCCTCTGAATTTCAAGTGTAATTAGTTATAGTGTGTTTAATCCTGAAGTGTTATCTCCTGTTTACCTTCTGCCGAGAATTAAGAATGCACTACGGGCACTGCCCCTCCTGTACATAAGACTGAGATCAAGCAAACATGGGTACAGAAGACTAACACTTCCTTCAGAGGCCAATAGGAAGTGAAGAGGTTAGTGCAGACACAGACAGATGCGTTAGTGAATTAGGCTGTGGACTATAGCACCCGTTGCTCAAGCCAGGATCTTTACCAGAGCAGCTCAGCGGGTGCCAGTACAACAGAATGTCATAGTTACCAGCAGATTCTTGGAGTCCCACAACTCTGGATCCAATACTCTTTTCTGTCTCACACAGGACTTATAACTTTGAACAAACCACCTAATCCTTCTAAACTTGTTTTCATTGTATAAAATGAAGATAATAATGGCTGCTTCAGACAGCTTTGTTTATGGCTTTTATCTAATCTATCATGCAACCAGAGTATTTTTAGTAATTGCAGTCTTAATCTCAATGTCTCTTGCATGGTTAAGTGTCATTTCTTTCCTGGGACAATCCAAATGAACAGGATGGAAAAGGGTGGGGTGGGATTATATGAAATAGAACATAAGGGGAGGGATGACAGAAACGAAAAGAGGAGGATGAAGAAAAGGAGAGGGGAATCTCCAGACAATCTAAAGAAATATAATTATTCCTGTTTTTTCAGACACTCAACCCAAGTCACAAAGAAATTGGGGAATATTTCAATGTTCACAGGAGCTAAAGCATACTTCCTTCATTTGCATACTTCCCAAGCAAGTTAGAGATGTGTTCTAGAAAAGGGTCCTCTGCCTCCTTTCACCAGCTTGGGTAAAACCCTCTTTCTTTTTCTGCTTATCTAAGTCAAGTTCATTTGCTTATGCCTGTGGATGACAAGGCTCAGCTGATGAGTTGCTATTAGTCTGGCATGCGCGAGAGGCTTCTTACAGCTTAGCAGACATTTCATCATTGTCATTTAATGTGCTGTGGAGATAGGCCAGAATATATGATGTCCAGATTTTACAGATAAAGCAGCTGAAGCTAAGAGTGGTGCCAGTCTTTTTCATACAGATATTGGCTGACAGACCTACTTGAAGAATCCAGGTTAGGTTTCTCTTCTCAAAAATACTCATAACTTCATTTATTCATATTTATTAGTTACCTTCTATAGGCTCACACAGTGCTAAGAGTCTGATACTTACAACAATTCTTACTTACCCAACCAATGAAAGCAGTTCACTCAGAGTTTGCCTGCTCCATCTCATTGATTTCTCAAGAAACCAGAATTCTGTCATAAATTACACATCTACAGTGTTTGCTTGCCTGTCGTGGATTAGAAAAACATGCCCTTCTGGGGTGTTCTCACATAAAATTTTTTTCCCAGCAAAAGCAGCCACATGCTAGAATCCATGGCACAGTTCACAGAGATCACTAGAATACCTTTTTCCCAGGAACCCACAACAGCAGCACAGTGTTCCATTATACGCAGTGTATCAGGTGGCATGAGAGGCTTCCTGATGGGAGAGGCTGTCTGCAGACCAACCTCTCAGGTCTTTGAGAGAAATAGATTGAAATACTTTGACAATGTGTATTTATTTTATGGACAATTTCATTTGTAGATGGATAATAATTAGAAAAGGCAGAATATAGATAGGTAGGTAGATAGATAGATAGATAGATAGATAGATAGATAGATAGATAGATAGATAGATAGATGGATAGATAAGATTAGATAGATCCCACTAGATGAAGAAAGAGAGAACAATTAAAGTTATTAACTCTTGGGCAATGAAATTAAGGGTTCTAAGGCCAGTTAAGGAAGGAAGGACCAGCTGGAGTACAGTATGATGGATATCATAACAATTACATAGAATATGAGCATTTGGACCCAAGTCCGAGGAATAAATTTCAATGCTCCAGGGAGAGATGATGGTGAAATTATCTCACCAGTAAGGAAGAGTATGAGCAGAGGGAAAGAAACATGATCTGAGAGTACGTGCCCATCTGTGAGTGGGAGGTCAGGTCCAGGCATGGAGAGAGAACAAAGTGCAGGTGGGTGCGCAAAACACACTGTTAGTATGATGTTTTGCTTGTTCTTTCACTGCAAATAGTAATTCTGCCTCATATCTGTTGACTGACACTTGCACTGATACTTGACCTCAAAGATGTACTTCAGAGCTGCGGATAGATACGTGTTAGAAAAAAAAAAAACCACAAAGATTCTCTTTTCCCTATCTGAAAAATCTTTATTTTTTTCCAATATAAATTCTTGGTGAATTTGTAAAGAAAAAATTAGGTATTCAGATAAGTTTGTCTTTATCTCCGCATCTTTTACCATTGGTCTACATGTCTATTTTTGTGTCAGTAGGAGACTGAGTTTATCAGCTCCACAGTATAACTTGAAATCAGATGTTGTGATACTTCCTGCTTGAGAGAAACTGTCTATGGTTGATAGCTGCTGGAAAAGGCGGTTTTCTCTGGGGCAGCGACAGTAGGCATGCCAGCCATACCCCAGGGCAAGGCCCCGGCCCAGCAGCAGGCGCCAACAAAATTGGACACCATGCCTTTTTGTTTGCTTGCTTGCTTCTATTTATTCAAGACAGAGAAAGAACATGAAGTTAGATAAGTACAGAGGTGGGGGAGAATCTGGGAGACATTGGGGTGTGGAAACAATCTAATTAAAATATATGAAATTCTTAAAGAATAAATAAAACCATTATTTTAAAAATAGACAATTCATTAAAATGCTTTGTTTATGCATGGTCTTTTCTGTTTCTGAATTTCTTTGCTTTTTTTTCTTAGTTCTGTGAGGAAGATCATTGGCACTTTGAAGGAAATTGCATTGTATCTGTAGCATCTGTTTAACAAGTGGTGGTGACAAAATCAGATATATGCAAACTTAAATCCATATCTCACATCCTATGCAGAAAATAAAATCCATTAAAATGGATCAAGTACACAAATCCAAAGTCAAAATGCTGAAGCTCTAAGCAGAAGACATAGGAAATACACTTGAGGTTATAGGTGAGGCAAGATCTCTCTGAACTAGACTTCAATAGTACAAGAAACATCTCTAAGAATCAACACACAGGACTTCATGAGGTTAAAGTGTTTCTGCACAGGAAACTACTATCAGTGTAAACAGACAGTCTACATAATATCAGGTACATTTTACCAGCTACACCTCAGAGTTGACATTGATATCCAGACTACTTAAAGAACAATAAAAATAAAACACGTAAACCACAAAACTGACATTTAGTACATGGGCTGATGAACACATAGTCCTGAAAAGATGAAACACAAAGCCAGTGAATATATTTTTTAAATATTCCAACATCCTCAACCATAAAGCAAACACAAATTAAAACCACTTTGATATTCCATCTCACCATAATCCATTTGGCTCTGACAATGACAACAAAGACTGATACAGTTATGGAGGAAAAAAAAAGAATCTTTGCGCACAGTTGGTGAGAGTGAAACTAGTGCAGCCATATGGAGGTTCCTCCAAAAACTGAGAAGTAGAACTATCATATGGATTTGCTGTGCTACTCTTGGGCATAGACTCAAAAGACTGTATGAGTGGCCACAGAGGTACCTACACTGTCATGTTTGTTGCTGCTCTATTCACAGTATCTAGAAAATGGATGTCCAGCAACAGAAGCTTGTGTAATGAAAAATGATATTATCAAGTTTCTGGAATGTGGAAAAAGCTTAAGATTGATATGCTAATAAGGTGCTCTAGTGTCAGAAAGACAGAAATCACCCATGCTCTACCTCATAAGCAAATCCTGACTTTTAACGTTTAGATAAAGGTAAATGAGGAGTTGTGAGGGTAGTATAAACTATGAAGCTTGATAGGCAGCCCTACGAGGGAAACAAGAAGTAGAAGTAATGAGAAAATGGGAATAAAAGCAAAAAGATCACATGTGACTTGAAAATTGGTAGAAGCCTATCAGGGTGTAACAAGGGACCAGAGGAAAAGAGAGGAGGGAGAAAGAAGCAACAAATGAAACTCAAGTCTTTGGACTTAATGAACATTTTTAAAAAGAAAGAAAGCAAGTGCTTTGATTTTGAAAGAGAGGGCAGAGCACATTGGTAGAGATCTCAGAGCAAGCCTAGCAGACGTCTTGTGCAACAGCCTAAATTCCGAAGCAGATGATGTCACCACAACTGTCCTATAAAGGAGCAAAGCTTCAGGTGCATCCAAGCAACCCATCTGCACCAATACGCAGGACAACAGGAATGGCTGTTTCAGTTCTCCGACTGACGGTTGTCTTGGGACTGTGCGCCCTAATCCTAACATGCCAGGCAGGTAAGTGTTTCTGATCACAGCCCAGAAACTTTTCCATAGTTAGCAGTGATGGGTGGAAGCTGGAGCTGATCCAGAGCAAAAAAGGGGAGGGACATTTGGCTTCACAGAAAGAATACTGGGCTAGGAGGTTAGAAACACATCTAATTCAAAAAGCAGTTTTATTAAGCTTAGGGGTTTTTTGTTTGTTTGTTTTTGTTTTTGTATCCTCCATTCTCATGAAATGTATGATGCCTGAAAAAGAGTCCTTTCTTTTATTCTTAAATGGTAAAGTGACACTATTACATTATAAATTCCTTGAGAAGTGTCTGTGGGGTGTTTTGATGATTATAACTAATAATGTTCAATAATGATGAAGATATATTCTTTAGTAGAACTCTAGAGTCATTTACATCATTAAAGAGAAATATAAATTAAGGCATGATATTTAATGCCTCTAGATGTCAAAAACTTTTTTGAGCTTTAATTGTTAAGAGCTTCACAAATTTATCATGAAAATTAAATGAAAGAGACAAGTTTCAATAATAATCACTAAATAAATATTAAATGTTATTTTTATCAAGTATAATTATTTTTTAAGTTTGAGGACAGTTTTACTTGAGTTTACAAGAAAAACACCCCAGGCAGTTCCTATATTTCAGCAGCTGCTTAGCCAAGGAAAAATAAGTAATGCTGTTTGAGTTACCAGTATGGAGATCAGATATGTGGTGGCAGACAGACACATGGCAGGGAGGGGACTTAAGAGAAGGAATTAAGAAGGCTCAAAATATCAGAAAAACCCAAAGTGACAAGAAAATGTGAATGTGTAATACACAGAGAGAAGATAAAAGGTTATACCTTCTTACTAGTTCAGACAATCTAGCAGACTCACCAATGTGCCTGGCTGCAACCTGGTACGATAATGTGCCTAGGTGGGAATTCTGGGAGGAAAAAGCACAGTATCTCATTAAAGTGATAATTATTCCACCTGTCTCGTTGCCTTAGCTTAAGTCAACTCACCTTCCTTTTTTGTGAGGGGAGGCCCCTTAGCCAGGTGACTTACCTGGCACATGTGTTAGATCTCCCCACAGCCAGACATCTATTCTCTTACATTCTAGACCTTTACTGCTTTATAGTTCTAACACTTCCCATTAACCTTAAAATAACTAAGGAACCATTTCAGGGATCAGATACCCCCAAACACTTCCGGCGTCTTTGGTCTTTGGTAAAGACAAGGTTGCTAAGAGACCCAAATACATTTCTTGCTTTTAATAACTAGTTAGTTAGTTAGTTTCAATTTATTCACTTTGTAGCCCCGCTGCAGCCCCCTCCCTTGTCTCTTCCCAGTCCCATCCACCCTCCCTCTTCTCCCCTTATGCCCTTTCCCTAGTCCCCTGATAGCTCTCCTCCCCTTCTATATGAACCTAGCTTATCAGGTCTCTTAAAGGCTTCCTCTGTGGCCTGGCAAAGCTGTACCCCTAGGGGGAGGTGATCAAAGAGCCAACAACAGAGGTCATGTCAGAGGCAGCCTCTGTACCCCTTACTAGGGTACCCACTTGGAAATTGAGCCGACCATGAGCTTCCTTTGAATAGGGTGTCAAGGTCCTCTCCATGCAAGGTCTTTGGTTGGAGTATTAGTCTCTGTAGGACCCCCTGGGTCCAGGTCTTTTGGCTCTGTTGGTCTCCTTGTGGAGTTTCTGTCCCTACCAGGTCTTTCTATTTCCCTCTTCTTCCCTAACTATTCCTGCACTCTGCCCAAAGTTTGGCTATGAGTCTCAGTATCTCCTCCTATACAGAAATGAGTATGTCTAGGTTCTTTTACCCTAAACTGCTTAGCCAATTTTACCTCCTTTACTTATTATTCACTCTACAGAAGAAGTAACTCTAAATGCTTTTATGGAAGGATGGCGATACCAGCCTGGGTTCTTATAGCTGAAAGAGATTGTTGGGCATGACAGGTTGGGTACCACTTCAATAGGTCTTTCTAAAGGACACCAAACATGCTTGATAACTTTTTTAAAAGCAACGTTTAGAGAGGAAAGAATAGCCTTGACTTGTGTCTTGAAGGAGATGTGAGAGAGGATTAAAGACAAGAGTTGTTAGCATTGCAATCAGTAGAAAAAGAATCAAGAGACTCTAAAATAGAGGATACTTTTAAAATAACCGAATCAAAACCCACTGTAATATATTGATGGGCATGCAACAGGATACATTGGTCTGGTTCTTGTTTTAATTTTTTCTTTTGGCCTCCAAATTGGACTCAAGAATGATGAATTCAGAATATGTTTTCAACTGTTCCCGCAGTTGTTGGAGTAGCTAGAAGCACAGTGTGAGGTCCCTCCCAAATAGCTTCTAGCATGAGAGAAACAAAGAAGAAATTTACTTTTCATATGATTTTCAGCTGATGATAACAGTGGCTGCATCTCTTAGCTACATGTAGACAGTGCAGTGTTGAGCTGAGCCAACATCCTGATGTCCTCCATCTTGGGGAGCAATTTTCTTTTTGTTTATTTATTTGTTTGTTTGGTTGATTGGTTTAAATTTGTTTATTACTATTTATTCACTTTGTATCTCAGCTGCAGCCCCCTCCCTCATCCCCCTCCATCTTCTCCTCCTATGCCCCTTGACAAGTCCACTGATAAAGGAAGTCCTCCTCCCCTTCCATGGGACCCTAGCCTATCAGGTCTCTTCAGGACTGGCTGCATTGCCTTCCTCTGTGGCCTGATAAGGTGCTCCCCGCTGAGGGAGAAGTGATCAAAAAGCCAGCCACTATGTTCATGTTAGACACCATCCCTGTTTCCCTTAAGAGAGAACCCACTTGGACACTGAACTGCCATATGTGCAGGAGTTCTGTTATCTCCATGAATGGTCCTTGGCTGGAGTATCAGTCTCTGAAAAGACCCCTGGGCCCAGCTTTTTTGTTCTGTTTTGGGGAGCAATTTTCTTACTAAGAACAAAAGCATTAGTGAGAAATGGCTGTCTAGGTAACATCTTACATGCATTTTAGCTTAATGTCTGTGAGTAAACTCCTTGAACAGTTAAACAACATGTATCTTAACCTTTGTCTGTACTTTCCTGTCAGGTATTTAAGACCATATAGGTGCCCCAAACTAATAATTTTCATTTTGTTATCAGGGTCAGTTGAGGTTCTGATCCTTAGTGATCTCTTGGAATTGAGAGGAACCCCTGGCTCCTTTGGCCTTCCTTTCACCATTTCTCCCATCTTTTGAGAAAAAGTCAAAGCCTTTGCCTGACTTGGGAGTTTTTCTCCATGTGGATCCTCCTGTATGTAGCCTGGATAGTGGTTATAGCCCATTCAGTGTTATCTCCGTGGCTTCCCTGAGCAAGAGGACAAGTGACACATCAGAGCTACCGAACACTTCTAGAGATGTCTCTGGGTCCTAGTTGACCTTGGAGGGCGAGTGGCAAAATAATGTCACTTTAAGTTCCTCTATCCACATTATTATAATCCTCTGTGCTAGGTCATTGAGCACTCAGAAGGTCAGCTACACCAGCTTCATGTTTTTAACTAGTGTTTAATGTTTAGATAAAACACATTTAAACATGTAAACATAATGTTTAGATAAAACACTTAACCAAACATATAACATTGATATAAATCTACATTAGACATGTATTTTTGTTCTTTTAAGGTAATATTTGTAAATAATACTTTAAAAAGCAGATTAATAAGAGAACTCCATTGATTTAAATAGAAGTTTGACATCAACATATTGAAATTTAACCATGTATGTATGTGTGTGCATGCCTGTGTATTTTAAATCTTATCCTTTGCATACCTTACATAATTTATGTCAATAACTTACTTAGTCTTTCCAGCTTTCTTTCCTATTCAGGAATCACTTATAATCTTAATAGATCCTCATAATAATCCTACTAAATAAACATGCCATTTTTTCATTTGCCTTGGTTGATTCAGATTAGTAAACTAAGCTTGCAGAAGGAAAGTGGTTTTAGTATAGGCACAAGTGAGTGTCTCTGATTGTGAAATCTAAGTTTGTAGGTTTTTCTGATTGCAACTAAGCATAGGTGTCTTTTGTATCTCATGAAAGCACTCAGAGAACTGCGAGCAGCATGCAGTATTCTCATTTAGGAATTCACCATTTCATCTGCAGAAGACTATGAATCCATGGCTCATCTCTGTTCGGGGTGATGCAGAAAGCAAAATGTGTGACCACTTAGCAACAGGCCCCTGCATATGCAAGCTAGAAGAACTCACAGCCCCAGGTCACTAATGGCATCACTAAAACAAAACCCAGATGAATAATTCAAGAGAGTTATGGCCAAGGGGGACACAGGGGTGTCTGTGTTGACTCTGCTTCTACAATCATCAACACCGTGGTGTGGAGGGTGAGATTTCTAAAGACAATTCTCAGTTCATCTCAGAAACTCCAAAATTGGTTAAATAAGTCCAGTTCCAGGTGTTAATTTTCCCACCTATAAAACTACATAACTATTGAGGTTACCAGATAAAATGAGCATGCTTTTATAATCACTTTGTAAAGTGTAAAACTCTATATAAATAAAAATGTACTTTTTCAGAATTTTATAATCACATTCAATTTAGAAATTCAGATGAATACTTAATGTAAATAAAGATTACTCTTTATTATATTTTAATAGAGAAAATCTTTAATTATGGACTTTTATGAGTTGAGATTTCTAAGTATTCCAATAGCATTTAAATTTTTTATAATATTATAAAATGCTAGAGGAAAATAGAGTTATTATCTCTGTGTTGCTGTTATTAATTCTAATAGTGGCTCAGATCAGCTACTGTGAGCTTACCCTGGGTCTGGTTCTGTGATAAGTGGTATATATACTATGGTTATATATCTGTGTACACATGACATACATGAACAATAAATATAATGAAGAAACTAAAAGACAGTGGTTAAGTGTGATTTGCAAAGGTACGTGACTAACATTTTTTGTATTTTTTATTTTTGTTTTTATTAATTACAGTTTATTCACTTTGTATTCCCCCTGTAGCTCCCTCTCTCCTCCCCTCCTAATCCCACCCTCTCTCCCCCTTCTCCACCCATGCTTCTCCCCAAGTCCACTGGTGTAGGGGAGGTCTTCTTCTCCTTCCTTCTGATCCTAACATGACTAACATTTTGTTGAAGACAAAAAGCAAAACCAGATTGTAGAAACTTAAACCACATGGCACACCATACACTAATGCCTGTGAATACACATATGGCCTAAACATTGAGACTAATTCCCAACTTCCCACACTGTAATCCCAGCTCCTTCTCAGTATTGAAAGCTAGTATTTAGTATTACAATAAAAGTGAGTAAAACTTATGTATTGAGAACAGTGGCTCTTCTTTTGTTCAGGGACTTTGTTTCACAGTTGACTGGTATCCTCCAAGAACCATTCTATGGAGGGATTGCAATACAACATAAAGACTATGCTCCCTGGGGTTAGATGGAATTCAGCCTCATACATTGGCTCAGTAGCTTTTCTCTAAAGGACTTTAGGTGAAATGTTTAATTGCCCAGAGCATCTCTGTTATTCTCTGGAAACAGGGACTCCATCACTGAGTAAGATAAGGATTCAGGTCTGTGAGGATGTACTAGCCCAGCACCGCATGCAGATACTCCATGAAAGGAATCTGCTGCGGCTTTTCACGTGAAGGTAAATCTTTTCTGGGTCCTTTGGTCACTCAGACATGCACGTGAGAGTCACCATCTTTAGGCTAGGTCCTAAGTGGAAAGGCTGAGTACAAACTCCACTTGGTAAGAAACCAAACTGAAATGTGTTCTAAGTGAGAAACTGAATATTTAATTAGTGTCTCTTGTATACCCCAGACTTGTCAGATCTTTGATTATGATATAGTAAATAATAAATGCTCATAAAACTTAAAGCTGTTTTTACTAATAGTTTATATTTTAGAGCATAACACATTTTTTCATCATTTGGTAGTTCAAAAGAGGTGTATCCACACACCCTTCCAGGCTAGGGAGGATAGTGTGTATGAGTTGAGATTTCATGAATCAAAATTTATAGAGGAAATACAGGGTAGATATAACACACTTTGTGTATCTTAAAAATAATTTTTATACAAACAATGTCAGTGTTGATCTTAAATTTCATAAATGTCTAGAATCAGTAGCATGATAAATTCTTTAATTTTTAAACAAAATAAATCACATTAAATTGTGGTTTTTTTCTAAAATTCATATGGCTGAAGGCAGATCTGCTGTATGAGTCCTACAGTCACCATGCTGCCTTCTGGTGCCTAAACATTATTAGTTTCTCTATCCAATAAGCTAAAAATTGCATATCTTAAAACATTACCCAGAGATAAAAATTACATAGTATTTGTAAAATCATTTTTATAAAACTAATAAGTGTTATAAGATGACAGAAATTATTATCTTCTGTTCACTCATTTAAAAAAGTGCAAATGTATGCGTTTTTTTTTTCAAAAAGCACAGTTTATCACAGAATACTGTAAAAATGTAGACTTTGGTATCAGACAAACATGGCCTTGGATTCTATTTCTATTATTACCTGGTAATTATTTATCTTAGAAACAACTTTAAAATCTTTGTCCAATTCCACACCTTCAACTTTAAATTGGCTTAGTAATTTTCCTACCTCATAGAATTGTGAAGATAAAATTACACAATACGTGTAAACTACTTGTCAAAGGTGTGCACTCAGCAAAACTACCACATGAAGATTTTATCTTCCTTATTTATTTCTGTTACCATTGGCATAGAAATCATGTGGAAACACTGGTGTCCCATATTACATGGAACAACTAGGCTTTCTGAATCTCAGGTCAGGCACTGAAATCAGCTGGCTCCATAACTGTAACAACTAATTGTTGTACCTGTAGATAAGAGTATCTCTCCATCCTCATCAGAGAAGCTTCTGCTTGAAGTAGATAGCAATTAACACAGACACTCCCACCCTCTTATTGGTCAACGTGCAGAGAGCAATAGACTGTGGAGTGTTCATCCCCAAACTGGACAGTCATATACACCATGCTTCTCCAAGACTCAGGAACCATCATGGATAAGGAGTTGGAAAGATGGTAAGAGCCAGAAGTGGTTGATAACATCAAGAGCACATTGTTTCCAGACCACCAGGGCAGAAACACAAATAAACTCACAGCAGTTGTGACAACATGCATAACACCTTCACAAGTCCAGCAAGATGAAATCTTAGCCTAGAAGGGGGAAGCCTGACGTGAACCACCCCCTCACCCCATGGCTCGGGAACTGTCGGCATTTGATAGCTACTGAGAGAATTCAGTTTTCTTTAACACCTCACTCTGATAGGCTAACCAGACACCGGGACAAGCCCAAGTCCCAAAACTAGCTAGGAAATACAAACTGGACTTGATGGGGAAAGGAGAAGAAGAAGAGGAGGAGGAGGAAGAAGAAAAAGAAGTGACTTCAAAGTGGGACGGGAAGGGATGGGAGCGCGCAAACAGTGGTAAGAGGAAGAGCTGGGGTGAACATCCGCAAAATACGTTGCATGAAAAAAAATCTTAGAAAAGAAAATAAAGGTACCTCTGTGTGCTTTGTTTTCACTGTAACCAAATGTATCCAATGTCTACCTAAATATTTATGTCTGTTACTAATCTGTGTTTAGTAATAATAAGACAACGTTGTAAAGACTTCAACCAGACAAGCACTGGAGGCTTAGGGACAGAGAAACGTAACTAAGGAGTTGGTACCCCGTAGATACCCAGCTGCTCAACAGCTCCTACACGAGAAAGAAATTTTCCTTTTTTGTTGCTAAGAATCACTTCTGAGAATCTTGTTAATTTTTGTTTACAGATGACAAACCAAAGGATGATGAAAACCCAGATGAGAAGTCAGATAACAAGCCGGATGACTCCAGTAAAAACCCAGAGCCAGAGTTCCCCAAATTCTTAAGCCTCCTGGGTTCAGAGATCATAGAAAATGCTGTGGATTTCATCCTTCGCTCCATGTCCAGGGGATCGTAAGAACTGGGACAAACCTTGCTTTTGCCAGCTTTATTGCAGATGTTAATCATACTCCTGAAAATCAGTGAAGTGGAACAAATGCACTTATTATTTTCCACTGAAAAAAATTCTTGCACTACCTTAAGTTATATTTTACATATGAATTAATTGCCTGACTTATTCTGGTATGAGAAAGCTTCCTCAAGATTCTTCACACAATATTTTAAAATCTCAGGGCCATAATAGGAAGTCAGAAGGATACAGAAGCAGAACCAAGCAGTGGAAGACAAGTTTTGGTCCTGTTGATGACTGTGATGAGTCTGATGTTTGGTTTCTCGTTTGAGTAGCTGAGGGGGACTATCTGAAGAGGTTGATAATCTCTTTTTAGACATAATCTGCAAAACTCTCAGGAGCAGTATGTTGGCCACCAGAAAGGATGGCCAAGCCCATGAGTCTTTCTCATACCCTCAGCCTGTTTTTTTAACAGCCCTTGGATTTGACATGCTCTCTCAGTATTCATTATACTTGTCTTACTCTGCACCTCTGAAAGCTGCTGCTCTTTACTGTGTTTTCACACGGACATCTAAGCAGAGTTTGACAAAATCCTGATTTATTACCTACCAGCTTCAAGATACAGTGAACTATTTGAATTAGTCTTCCTTCATTCCATAGTCTATCCACCCAACGTTAAGGCTAAGAGTATAGTTTTTAACAAGCTTTCTGGGTAATTTGACATGAAAGCCACACCCAACCAGGTGCTCAGCTATATAGGTGGGACCTAAAGTTCTACTAAACCTTGAAATTCTGTTCATATTTATTTAAATATGAATTCCCACATTTTCCCAGGTAAAGTATTTATGACTTCTTAAACTCAACCAACAACAAATGAAGATCCATTTTTATAAAGGAGTAGTCAGGGCTCTTGTTTTATTCTTTGATATCCTTAAATTAAATATATTTGGTTGTATGTGGTTCTTCATAGTATTCTTATACACACATTGTTAAAACTCAAAGATGATTTTATTTTATTGTTTCATTTCCTTTTGCTGAAGTTTTATTTGCATTTGTTGCCTCCTCAAAATTATTAATAGATACAAAAAGGAAAGTAATAAGTAATAAATAAAACATTCAATGTTTGCAGAATAAAAAAAACCTAAGAATGTCACATAGAAAGCATAGCAAATCGAGGAGGCAGAATAATTACTCCCTTGTTCTCCTTCACTAGGAAAGTCCCCTTATGTAAAAATGTCAAACATGTCAGTAGCTTTCCCTGAAAGTTTTCTATTGGTTGAATTTAGGACTTGTAAGTTCTAAACCCAGCAATGTTACCTTGTTGCTTATAGTCCTCATCAGATTCAGAGATTCCTGCTTTCTGTGACTAGAGCTTTTGATGAGGCTGGGCATGTTGCCTTAGTGCTCCCTTCTGCCCATAATGGAATGTTCTTTGTATTCCCTAGGGCCATCACTTGGTTATCTTCAAGCTCCTTCTTGGAAAACAATTCTATATTCCTCTTATTACTATCCTACCCCTTTCTACTCACTGTTCTCTATCACTTTGTTTTGAGATGGTGTGGAATATTACTTACAACATTATAAAGTCATTAACCATGTTTTGAATCATGTAACTTACTGAGAAGACAAAAAAAAAGGAACCTGGTAAATCAACTAAACCAATATAATGTAGCATTTTTCCCATGGAGTCAGATAGCTAGTAAATAATTTTTCATTTGATGAAATCATTAAGAAAAACGATCTTAAAAATCATACCTAAAGCCCATGTTGTTCAATGACAAAATACTCCTTATTCAAGAAAATATATCTAGATGGTGGAGGAGTCAGATATAAAGCATATTACAGAGTTCTTTACACAGGAAGACCATGGGTGATGTGGAGGAGCAGCATGAGAGGAGGCTTCCAGAAAAGCATGGCTGGATCTTAGTATATAAGAAGTTGGGATCAAAATATTTCAGGACCAGCTCTAGAATATAAATTGGTTCTTAACAAATCTTCATTCTTTAAGGCCAGATAACATGAACTGTTGTAATGAAGACTACAAATGACTAGCAAGATAAATTCTACCTGAATATTAAAACCTACTTCTAAAGTAGGCAACATGGCCCACAGGAAAGTGTTGCGGCAAATGTGAACTATAATTTGGGTCTTGAAGGCCAGAGTGAGATTCAACTCAAAACAGAGAATGAAAGAACTGGTGGGGAATCCTCAATGTGGAAAATTTGCTTTGTTTATCCCAATATATCTGATGTTTAAGTAGACTTTCAGGTATATAACACTATATATATGCGCTTAGGAAAAACTGAATTAACTCAGTTTCTCTCTTCATTTGCCTTCAAGATTTATTGAAGCAATGGAAACTGATTTTTATTCCCCAGTGTTCTAAAATCACATACACTCAAATACAAACACCTGAACTTAATATATATATATATATATTTGTATGTATATATATATTTGTATGTATATATATATGTGTGTGTATGTGTGTGTAATCCATATATATATACTAATATTCTCATGTTATCACCAAAAACCCACCCCACATATTTGCACATTCATTACCACCCCTGAAACCTTTCCATGAATTTCCACTGCCTACACAGCAGAGCATATGCCTAGGCCTAGGGCGAAGATGCATTCTTGATGTCCCTGCCTGCCTTGTCGCCTCCCCCATCCCTCCCACCAGATGCCTACACCTGAACCACAGATGATTTGTATGAATCCTCAATGTTTTTGCATGAGGTTTTCCATCCTCTGCCAACAATGCTTAGTTTCAAATCTACAATTCTCTTTATTCATCAAAACTAATCATTTTCTAAAGCCCAATTCAAAAACAAGCTCTGGGAAGAAGTTACATACAGACTTCTGCAATTACAAAATTTGGGGGTTTTGTTTTCTCTTGTTTTGCAACTTGGAATTCATAATACTTAGTATTGCCAATGCAAAACAACAGCTCTCATCTTAAAGGGAATAACAGATAGTTTATTCTGGAGATATTTTGAGTGATAACTATAAACTATTGTTAGAATCTAGGGTCTTACTTCACTGTTACACAGGAAAATCTGGAGAGGGAAATTCTACCTCAGCTATGAAAAGCCTTAGTGTGGTCACAGCAGCACAGGTCTGTAACCCAGACTGCATGAGAGGCTGAGGCCAGAGGAGCATGCCCATGACCAGCCTAGGGAACACAGTGAGAGTACACTTCAAAATAATACAAATTTAAAAAATTAAGGAAGAAAAGGGAAAATGAGATGGTGTGGTGGTGTAACCATGCTAACATCCCCCTCAACTCTATGTAACTCCTGCTTTCTCTCTTCTCTTTTTCAAGAAGTTTTATGGAACTGGAAGAGGACCCTGGGCAGCCACCTTCAAAAGTGACCTCGTAAGGTGATTCTAACTTATACTTTACAGGTAAATTAATAGCACATTAGCCACAGTAAACAGGAGTTTAGATAATTGTATTCACTGATTTCAGGAATATGACCATAGTTATAACCATAAAGTTAGGGTTTTGGTTCCTTATTTGTTCTAATTGTAGTTTGTTTTTAAAAATTTTTTAAAGATTTATTTATTTTATGTATATGAGTGTTATATCTGCATTTATACCTGCCAGAGAAGGGAATCATTTCACATTATAGATGGTTGTGAGCCACCATGTGGTTGCTGGGAATTGAACTCATGACCTTTGGAAGAGCAGACAGTGCTCTTAACCACTGAGCCATCTCTCCAGCCCTGTTTTTAAAATTACATTGAAGTGTCTATATTGTTTTCATCTTATTTGCCAAATTAGGAGGCTCTTAAGGGAGGCAACCAAGTATGCCATGAAACAATGAGCAATGGGAGGAGGCAGTCTGGGCCCTGCTACAGTTCTCCTAGGAACATACTGTTAGAGTTCTGTCCCCTTGACAAACACCTGACATAATAGGTTATAATAAGAAATCATTGATTTAGCTCTTAGTTTTCACAGTTTCAATCTTCAATGCACTGGTGTCATTGTGTTGAGCAGATAGCAAGGCAGCACAACATAACCCCTCAGCTCATGACCAAGAAGAGAAAAAGGAACAAACCAGAGTCCATAATCATTTTCCCAGTCACATACTCAAGGCTGAAGACTTTCCACTTGCTCCAGCCTTTAAAATTCTTACCACCCCAACTACCATTAAGCTAGGGACCAAGACTTTTATGCCTGGGCCTTTGGGGGAGCATTCCATATCCAGACTCTAGCTTGCTTTGTGCAAGTCCACCTGTGAAATAAGAAGGCGGGGCCCACTTAAAGAAAATCTGAGGACCATGCAATCATGCAGTTACTCAGTCACAGGGAGAGCAGAATTTGCTGAGATAATCCGTGGAGAAAGCACTAAGGATTTCTCCGTCATACACATCTCATTTGTGTCCAAACAATATGGTTTGGATGCCCAGAACACCCATTGTTTTCACTCAGTCATCTCCTGAGAACTTATGCCAAAATTATGAAAACAAACATTTTAAAGATGGAAAAGTTTCATCCGTGTCTGACTTGAAATGAGTTCCTGCTCCATTTAAAGTGCTGGATACATAACTCGTTTACAATCTCTACGAAAGGCGGCATCGTTACCTTAAGCTTCACAAGTGAGAAAATGAAGGCTTGGGAGTGATTGTTGCTACGGCTGTATTAATAAGGAAGGAGGAAAAGACTTGAACTTTAATCCCATGCCAAGATTTGTGTCCTATAGCTAAGCCATATATCACTACTAGAGAGCAGAGACTGACATAGGAGGAAGCAGTTGAGAGTAATGAGTAAGCTGTGAAGCACACTGAAATAAAAACACTCCTCTCTTGATCAGTTGATTCCCTTTATGTACACCTCCAGAAATCATAGTCTTTCCCAACTTCTGTTGCTATCTATGCTGGGAAAGTTTCTTTTCTCTACTAGTCCATTTCCTAATTTGGGTGAGGCCAATGTGAGCTCAGAAAGCCACTATTATATTATCCAGAACATAGCCTACTCTATCGTGAGCTCTTAAAGATGGAAATAAGGCTTGGGCATTGAAATCAAGATATGCCCAACACGCGTAATCCTGACTCTCACCCCAAACCAGATAAGCTTCTCAAAACAGTGGCTTGAGCATTCATGTCTTCATCTTCTCCTCAGGGAAATGCTTTCTTTTTGTTTCAGGTGCCTTAACACTTTGTCTTTGTTCAGACTGCTACTATACACTTGTAATCGTTTGTGCCAGACCCTTATAGGACCAACCTGGGCTTCAGTTTAGGAGAAATAAAGTAGACAAGACAATACAGGGGAGTAAAAGACCAGATAGCACCATGATCGTACAAGCGCAGCCTCTGCAGTGAACACGTGCTGTGTGTACCTCCAAGGACAGGTGGCCTCTCTAAGCTGCCTCATTTCTCTGCTTCTGAATTTGAAACACTAGAGAAATGTAATGGTTCCTGAGCATAATTGTAGGTTTTCTTTTTTAACTACATACTGAAAAAAAGCTTTAAACAGAGAGATTTCTGAATGAACTCTAAATGCCAAAATTATCCATGAGGAATGGTTCTATATGGAGCTGTAAAGAACATTAATAAAAATGTTTTGATAGTGAACATCTGTTTAAATGACAACATGGTCACTTATGGGTAGCACTTGATGGATAGTTGAAAAGTTTTGGTTCTATTATAATTGTCTTCTCTACTAAAAAGCAAGTCATTACTTTACAATTAAGTTATTCGCAGTGATGTCTGTTTCTCCAGCTCAGAACATTTGAACTTCTAATTCTTTCTTAAACTTAGATGTATAGGTTAATGGAGCTGGAGAGAGAGCTCAGTGCTGTGACAATGCTCACAGTGCGCACTGCTGTTCCAAATACCCATGTTTGGTTCCCAGCTCCCGTGTGGGGCCTTTCACAAGTACCTGACCCAAGTTGAGCACTCGCACACACAGAGAGACATGCACATGAATATAAATAAGTAATAAAAGAAGTCTGTTTTAAAAATAGACAGCTGATAGACTGTAAATAATCAGTAGATTGTGTCTCTCTTAGCCATGTGTTTAGCACCACTTTCACACCATTTGTCACCACTTTTTACGCACACCTTTAGTGAGTATTGAACCTTTGCCAATTATGCCTTAAACTTGGGAAGCTCATTATCTGGACTATCTTCGATCTCAGTGTACCCTGAGAACATGCAGGCAATGATAGGTACTTAGAGAAAGGTCTGTGGAATGCCTGGGGAAAGGCAACAAGAAGCCCATGGGTAAGCATGATGAAGGCTTTACAAAGAAGGTAAACTAGACCAAGTCTACACACAATCTAAGGGAATGAAGAGGAGGTAACAGGAATCAGCAAGGCAGTGGTGTTCTAGTGAGGAACACCTGATTCACCTGGGATTCCCTTCAACCTCAGCTCCTCCACATTAGTGTGACTTCCAATAGGCTTAAGCTTTTCAAATATCTCTTTTAAATTTTATTTATGTATTTACTTTACATCCTGATCACAGCCCTCTCCCTCCTTTCTCCCCCTCCTCTCCCCTTCCCTATTCCTCAGATAAGGGAGCCACCCACCCACTCGTCCACCCACCCCGGCTCATTAAGTTGCATAAGGACTGAGCACATCCTCTTCCCCTGTGGCCTGGCAAGGCAACCCCACCTGGTGAGGGGTGGGGGGAAGTGGTGAGAGCAATCCGAAAGCAGGCAACAGAGTCCATGTCAGAGGCAGCTCCTGTTCCGCTTACTAGAGAACTCACTTGAAGCCTAAGCTGCCCATCTGCTAGATCTGTGTTGGGGGCCTAGGTCCAGTCTATTCAGGGTCCTTTTTGGTGCTTCAGTCTCCACAAGCCCTCCTGTGCCCTGGTTAGTTGACTGTTGTTGCCTGGCATTACTTGAAGACACTTAAATTCTACTTGTTCCTGTTTATATCTGAAGTCATTTGACACATTTGCCTATAAATTACCTTTTATTACACACACACACACACACAAATGATAAACTTTGTCAGATAATTAAGATCTTCAGAAGAAGTAGTGGATGAGAATGTTCTTTATTAATTTTTTTTAATCTCTATGCACACTATTCAGGTTAAAAAATAAGTAAATTAAATAGAAAGTTCTGATAAAACTGATGTTCAGAAGTAAAGTTGGCCTCACTATTGTCTCTCCTCAGGCCAGCTTTCTCTCCTCCAATCATAAGGTGTGTGTGACTGCTGTGTCTTTTCCTTCTGCCACATATCCAGGCCATAAGGATCTCAAAAGTGAGATCCCTCTCATCCCTCAGCTTGCTCTGCCTGCATCCCCTCCTCACCCTTGCTGCTGGGTCTTTGCTTTTGTATCCTGATTTGTTGTTGTTTGTTCACTTCTGTTATTGTGTTTAATTATTTTCTCAAACCCCTGTGACACTTAATTTTTATTGTAAACCCTTTCATGCTTTAAAGTTCAGAAGAATTAACATTTTATTTTAAAAAGGTAGAAAGTCTTCACTCTATTTGTTAAGTCAGAATGTCAACTCTTCGCTCTCTACTTGTGTTTCAAAGGGGCACACCCACCTGGCAGCTGGACAAAGCAAGGGCAGCCAGATCCTGAACATCCAGTTCTGTTTCACAAGTCGTCCAGAACCAAAGACCTCAAGGCAGCTTCCAGCAAGTCCCTGGGAATTCAGGCCCAGTTCTAGCCAAATATAATTCATTTGAGCTCCTTGACTTTGCATTTGTCTTTCCACAAAGTCAGAAAAAGTATATTCTTAGAGTTATAAAATTACATACCTGCCTTCACAGATTTCTGTTGTTCCTGGCAACTTTCCATGATTTAATTTTGCAATGAGGTAAAAAAATGAGATTACATATCACATATACATATAATATGTATATAAGCTAGTTCAAAGCTTCTTTATATATACAACGCTTATAAGCTAACAGATTCTAAAATTTTAAACACATTTAAAATTAAAAAGGCAGAATGTAGTAGAAAGAGAATTTAATTCTTTCTCCAAAAACTAAGTTCTTAATTTAAAGATATGTGAAAAAGTTTCAATAATGTATACATTTGTTTAAGTTTTCTATTCAAACTCTCTTGCACCTCATGTCCTGTGTTAGTGAACTGAACATTAAACTTCTTTTCATTCAAATGTTTGCTTCTCTTCCATGGCTGTTATTATTCCTCTGGAATATCAGAGTGTTGTGTGAAGAGTGCTTGGATTGCTGAGTGCAGCCCTTGCACACTCCCACCTCAGTGAGCATAGCCAAGTCCTCAGCAGTCTCTGCAGCTGACTGGACAGACACATTCTCCCAGAGATACCTAATGTGCTCAAGAGGACAAGATGGAAGTCGTGGAGTAGGAAGGGCTGTGCCGCTGCTGTTCGGTATCCAGCACTTCTCAGCTCTTCACAGGCTCACAGCCTCTTCTTTAATCTTTCCCCTACTCTCCATTAAGGCCCACATATTCAAATAGCAAACATGTTTATTTTCAAAAGAAGCTTTCTGTCACGTGAATAGTGCATTTTGTTCTTCTTTTATGGGCTTGTGATCTCACGAAACCTTCATAATCATTGTGTGATTGGAGAGAGATAGCAGGGTTCCCTGTGTTCAGTGGGGATCAAGCACTGGATACAAAAGGACAGGAAGAGCGGCTGAGTGAATACCAAACAGGCATATGTGTCTCCAAATGTAGCATCCATGACATCCTGTGGCATGGCTCACACCACTGTTACTGTGACCTCACAAGATCCTGCCTTGACTGGACGGCATGTGGGGACCAGCATGTGGGGAAATGCTGGGTGGAAGGAGAGCTTCTATTTAAATAGAATTCAAATTGTCTCAACTCCTTCTACCACTCCGCATCTTTTTTTTTTTTCCTGAGAAAGGCTGTGTTTTAGTTACCTCAGGGTGCTTAACCCTCCTAGAGCTGCCTCTCTGCCATCATCTCTTCTATATTTCATCCCTTCGCTCTTTCTCCACAGGCACTTGGAGGAAACCTTGAAGTACTTCTAAAATGTTCTTTTTCAGGCTTGGAATTTGCCTTTATCCTTATTTAACATTTTCTCAGCCGGGTGTGATGATGCCCGCCTTTATTCCCAGCACTCGGGAGGCAGAGGCAGGCATGTAGCTGTGAGTTTGAGGCCAGCCTGGTCTGCATAGTGAGTCCAGGACAGCCAAGAAAAATCTTGTCTCAAAAAAAAAGTAAAAACAAAGAAACAAACAAACAAACAAAAAAACCTGTATTTTCACACAGGATAGCCATCTGGCTTTTTCTTTATTTCATTAAATCCTTTCTTCAATAGAAAGGTCATTCTAGGTCCTAATGTTTATAATCACATCTCCTAGATATTATTTCTTATGCCACTTGAGATGTCTCCTCTCATTCCATCAAGTCCATTTTTTGAGACAGGGTTTCTCTGTGCAATCCTGGCTGTCACTCTGTAGACCTGGCTGGCCAACAAACTCACAGAGATCTGCCTGCCTCTGCCTCCCAAGTGCTGCGATTAAAGATATGCACCACCACCACCCAGCAAAAGAAACAATTTTCAAAAAAGAATATAATAAATAAAATAAGATAAAAAGGTTTTAAAATAGAAATTTAATCCCATGAGACAAGAATTGTGACTCATGTTCACTGTTCCTTGCCTAGTTGTGAGCAATAAAAGCAGACTCTAGTAGCAAACAATTCTTCAATAAATATTTTTGTACTGACAGTTAGAAAGCTTACTTAAGGGGAATGCATTATGAGTGCAAAGTGATCCTCTCTTCAAGTTCAGTGTTGGCTTCAAGTGGCAGAGTCTCCACAGGACGGCTGAGTGTCTAAGCAGCCAGTCATGCATTGGGTACATGCATGAGGACAGTCGTGGCGATGAGAGATGGAATAGCAACTCCTGTGCTCCATGGAGAGATGGCATAGCACTGCTCAAAGGCAGTAGTTTCGGAGCCATGTCCTGATATATAGTAAAGGAGAAGAACAAAAGGTAATTTAAGTGGGGCCAGGAAGGTGGGTAGATAGACATGAGACAAACAAAGACACCGTGGCAGCTTGTTGATGGTTGGGTCTCGGCCAGAATGCCTGTCTGTGACTAACATCTTCCCATACCTCAGAGAGCAAGCATGAGGGACTCTTCCAGTTCCCACACATGTTTATTAATGAAGGCTCTACATCTACTACCTTAACAGACCCAGACTTCATTACAGCATCAATTCCCACGTGACTTTGACTGTACATTAGAGGGCTGTCATGAGGGACATTGTGGTGCTTTGTAGATAAAGTGCCCATTTTCAAAGGCTAATAAATATTGTGAGAAAGACGTGGAAATAGAGCCATTACTCTGTTGACCAAAAATGACACTACTGCTTTGATACATTGCTATATTGATCCTTTCAGAGGCCCTCTTTGGTATGCTCCTGTCCTGTTGCTTGTTTTATCTTCCGTTCAGTATCCATCGCATTTGTTCATCTTCCCTAGGTGTATAGATTTCAGCATGATCTTCCTATCCTATAGGTCTATATAATTGAGTATATACCATATGTTTCTTTCTGCTTTTGGGATACCTCACTTAGGATGATTGTTTCCAGGTCCCACCATTTGCCTGCGAATTTCATGATTTCCTCCTTTTTTATTGCTGAGTAGTATTCCATTGTGTGAAAGTACCACTAATTCTGTATCCATTCCTCAACTGAGGGACATCTGGGTTGTTCCAGGTTCTGGCTATTACAAATAAAGCAGCTATGAACATTGTTGAGCAAATGTCCTTGTTGTGTACTTGAGCATCTTTTGGATATATGCCTAAGAGTAGTATAGCTGGGTCTTAAGGAATCACTATTCCTAATTGTCTAAGAAAGCACCAAATTGATTTCCAGAGTGGTTGTACAAGTTTGCATTCCCACCAGCAATGGAGGAGGGTTCTGCTTTCTACAACCTCTCCAGCATGCGTTGTCACTTGAGTTTT
>CM053764.1:1982380-2019512 GCA_028658305.1 Pachyuromys duprasi
AAAACACTAAACCTACAAAACAAAGAAAAAATATTAAAGGCAGCAAGAGAAAAGGGTCAAGTACATATGAAGGTAGACCGATCAGACTCACACCAGACTTCTCATCAGAAACTATGAAAGCCAGAAGGGCTTGGGCAGAAGTCATGCAGTCTTTAAGGGAACACAGATACCAACCAAAACTACTATACCCAGTGAAGCTTTCAATCAACATAGCTGGTGAAAACAAAATTTTCCATGACAAAACAAAATTCATGCAATACCTACACAGCAACCCAGCCCTACAGAAGGTACTAGAAGGAAAACTTCAGTAACGGAAACAACTACACCAAAGAAAATATAGGATACAGATAATTTCCCAATGAGAACAACAACAAAAAAGCAATATGCCCGCCGGTTGAAGCAGAACCTGGGTCTTTCCCAGACTGGCCCGCGGACTCACACATGGACTGAGGTTTTTGCTGGCAGATCTGAGCAATGTGCGCCCACAGTGTGCAGGTCAGTCAAAATGGTACCCAGTTCCTCCTCAGTCTGCCCTGGAGACTGTGAGACCCAGTCTGTTATTGTGGCTGCGGGCGCCCAGCGTGGCTGCTGGTTCAGATCAGAGCTGTGCGCCGCAGATCACCCGGAGATTTTTCCGAGGTGTCCCTAGGATTTTCCCCCTTGATTTTCTCACCGTAGGAGTACTGCTCACCTGGCAATCACAAATCCTGGCGTTTTGGGTCCCAGAGTTCAGTCTCCTGGTCGCTGAGTTGTTTCTGCTGTCCTACTCCTCAGACACAGTGTCCTCTCGTGGCAGCCATCTTGCATCTCCCGCTTCCACTCTTCTATCTGTATAGATTCAATTCCTGTTCCCTGAATCTGCCCAAATGACTTAAGGCACACAGAGGAGGCTTCATCTCTTTGAAGAAGCCCAGTTCTCTGTATCATGAAGATAGTTACTCCCCTGGTAGCTCTCAAGAGCATTATTTGGTTAATATGGAATGCTGTAAGATCTCTAAAAGAGCAGGCCATGGCAGTTTAACATGCCACAGTATGTTCAGTATAAATTAAAAATACTGCAATCAATGTTTAATGAGAATTTATTGAAGAAAATACATACATAAATAACAAATAACTAATAATTATTACCATTAGCTAGTCAGTAGACAAGTTTACACTTGATTTAGGAACACGGCTGGTTAGAAGCATTGGAAAGAGTGAACTCTGACGTAAGTGTGGAACTAAGGAGTATCTATGTCTGTGTTGTGAATAGGCTTTAAAATACTACCTGAAAACTCTAGCAGAATTTGAAGTTTGGGTGCTTGTACTGTAGAAAAACGGTGTTTCTTGTTGTATAGCTTATGGGTTGAAATGGAATTTGGGGAATACAGGGAATTTGGGAGATTAATACAGGAGCCTGTTGACACTAGTAAGGTTTAAAAAGAATAGTTAGCAACAGTGAACAATACATAGGATAAATAGAAAAATATTATTAACATAGTTTACTTGCTATCCAGAAAGGGAAGTTGATAAAAAGAAATGTTTAGGATTATTTCTAACCCTTCTGCTCAGAAAACGATGAGAATTACTGTGTTATAAACTAAGACAGGAAATTATAAAAGAGGGTTGTTTTTTTTTATTTATAAAAGAAAAAATAAGATTCATAGAAAAACCACAAGTCCAGAAGCAAATGAACAAAGTAAAGCCTCTAAATTGTGTACGTGTGTGGGTTTTTTTTTTTTTTGTGTGTGTGTGTGTGTGTGTGGTTTTTTTAAATGCCATTATCAACAACTTTAAAATTTTTATTAAAAAATTTATACAACATTTAAACATTTTTTCTTCACAATTTATTCATTATATATCCCAATTGAAGCTCCCTCCCTCAACTCCCCCAGCCCCACCCTCCTTCCCTCTTCCCCTCATCACCTTCCCGAGTCCACTGAAAGGGGAGTTCTCCACTGTTGCCATCTGCCCATAGCTTGTTAAGTCTCATCAGGACTGCTTGGATCCTCTTCCTTTGTGGCCTGGCAAAGCTGCATCATCAGGTGGGAGTGATCAGAGATTAGTCAACTGAGTTCATGATAGAGGCAGCCCTGATCCCCTCAGTCAGAGATCCACACGGAGACCGAGCTGCCAATCGGCCTAATCTGAGCAGGGGGTCTAGTCCTCTCCATGCATGGTTCTCCTTTGGTGTATCAGTCTCTGCAGGACCCACTGGGCTCAGATCTTTTAGTTCTGTTGTCTCCTTGTGGGGCTCCTGTCCCTTCTATGTCTCTCTACTCCTACCCCTCTCTTTCTCCATAAGACTCCCTGCACTCTGCTCAAAGTTTGGCCCTATGTCTCAGCATCTGCTTTAATTCCGTTTGATGAATCCTTTCAGAGAACCCTCTATAGTAGACTCCCATCCTGTTTAGTCTCTTCCACCACTTCTGGTGTCCATCCTGTTTGCCATTCTGAATGAGATTTAAGCATCCTCACTAGGGTCCTCTTTAGCATTTAGCTTCTTTAGGTCTGTTGATGGCTGCCCTATATTATACAGCTAATATCTGCTTATTAGTGAATGTATACCATGCCTGTCTTTCCATTTCTGGGTTATCTCACTCAGAATGATCTCTTCTAGCTCTATCCATTTGCCTGAAAATTTCATGATTTCCTTGTTTTTAATAGCTTAGTATTCCATTGTGTAGATGTGCCACAGTTTCTATGCAACATAGTGATCATATTTTTCCATCCCTCAACACCTCCCAAACCTTCTCCACCTCTCTATGCACCCAATTTCATGTTTCTTCTTCCTTTCTTTCAAATATCCCCAAAACCTAAAAACAAAGATTAAAACTACCAACTAAAACAAAGAACCCAGTAAGACAAAACAAAACAAAACAAAACACACAGCAACAAAACAACAAGCAATCAAGCAAACAAAAAGGACTCAACAACATGGAGTCAATTTTTGCATTGGCCAGCTATTCCTGTGCTCTTGGGCATGAAGTCTGTCTTGGAGTGTGGTTGATAAACTCACTGATTTTTCCCTTTCCCAGCATGTATCTTTGCTGAAGGTGGGACTTTGTATCCCCTTCACTTTCTCTTAGGATTCTTCTGATTTGAACCTCTGCAGCTCTTGTAAGACCTGTCACAGTTTCTGAGAGCTCCTAGATATATCAGCTCTGTGTTTTGAAAGAGAGTTAGTTTAAATACAGGCCTAGTGAGTTGAATGTTAGACTTGGCATCTCTTGGACTTAGTTTTCAGACAAGTCTCTTCTCAAAAGAGAGATAAAGACCGATTTTAGATTTCAGAATTTAAAACAAGGAGAGTCTGTAGCATGTTAAGAATATATAGTAAGTGAAGTAAGCAGATTCAAGATTAGAATCCTAGGAAGCATCAGATTATTTGGAAAGTCAGAAAATAAGTACCATTTAAAGAAATTGGAAGTTAATAATTAAATAGATGTATAGTAGATGTGAAAGAAAAGATAAAAAGCAAATACGGTACAAACTTTTAAGTGGTGTAACAATTACCTTGAAGTGTGATGAAATAATATATATATATATGATACATTTACTTTTTGAAGAACTATAATACATCCCCTTTCAAAATATTTCAGTAATGATCAGTGATGATTGACTTTGGACAATAAAAAGAATAATTGGAAGTGATATATATCACCTTCTGGTAGAAGTTTTAAAAAATTAAACATAATTTTAATTTTTCATACATGTACACTGTATTTAAATCATCTCTTCTCTCTCTAACCTTTCCCATGTCCCTTCATCCCTGCTCCCTCTCAAATTCATAATCTTTTCCCTCAAGCAGAACTTTTGAGTCAGTTCGTAGATTCATCAATTTGTCTTTATCTGTCAATATTGTGGTCCAAACTGCTGGAGAAAGACTTCAGACAGTGTGTAGTAGACTATTGTCAACCAAAGACTTCAGACAGTGTGGAATGGGCTATTGTCAACCACACTTCAGACAGTGTGGAGTGGACTATTGTCAACCAAACTCATTCATATACTGTGAGTCAAATGTTGTATACACAGAACATTAGGATTTGAGGTTGCTTAATCTTACAGCTGGCAATCTAATCTTTTATTACAGATTTAGATAAGATGAGAAAATGAAACAGGAAGTTTTACAAAGTGCAACTACATATAGTCCTGACTTCATGATTTTTCTACTTGACAATGTTATGAAGCATTCTGAAGAAATGCACTTGAAGTTTTAACCTTTTATTTCTTTAAAGACCAATATCAAGAATAAGATTTCCTCTGACCATGCTGGGCAGTGGCATTAACCTACCGCTTTCAGACAGCCCAGTGGAAAAATACACACTAGCATTCTACTGTGTCCTGTGAGGCTAAGCTCCACTGTTCAGTAGGCTGGGAATATTCAGTGTTCTTTGTGATTACAATGGATTTATTGTGGTATAAATACATTCTGAGTCAAGAAATAATCTGTATTGTAAGTAGTAAAAACAAGGTAGCCAAGAAATGCCCAGAAATCAAGATATCTTTACTATTATTGTATTGATCTAAATTCCACCAGGAAATAGAAGCCCTCTTACATCCTTCGGCTATACAAATATAAGTTGATTCAGATGTTAGAATTGACTGAGTTGTGATAGAAGAGCTTAAACTTACATTAGTATTAGGAAGACAATCTACAGACTGTCCGGAGGGAAAGCTACAATCAGCCTTGCAGGAGGAAGAAAATACACATGGAATCAGATAATCAGAACCCAGAGAGATGGGAGTCTCCTAGTAAAATCTGGGTGCATTGCAGTCCTAACTGGTGAAACCTATAGTCATGGATATAAGGCTCTTGTTTCCAGAGACTTCAATCAAGAAGAAATAAAGAGTGCCACTCCAACATTACATTCTTCTTTCTCCAACTTGCAACTGCCTGGGCCTCCCAACATCCCTTGACCTGAGAACCCAAGAAACTTATCTAGAAATCAACATGCTGTTTTACTCTTTTCCTGAAACAGACCAGAGTAGAGAAAGAACAAACAAATATGTCTGAAAGTGAATAGTTCCAACACTGTGACAGGCCCGGGTATGCAGAAAATAGTAACAGACACTGTCCACAGGAACATTCTTGATTTTCCATGAAAATTTGTTAGCAGGAGAGGGGTTCATTTATATGTTGTACGTGGCTGGGACTGTAGTAAACACATAAAATGAGATTTAAAATGTGAGCAAAGGTAAGAAACATAAAATCTATTCTGTTGGTGAACATAAGCAAAAGTTGTGTCTTGAAAAGATAAATCCAATATTGTTGCAGATGCTAGATTTGGCAGAAGAAATAGATAATTTGTAAGTGCTTTGCCTACAGATTATGTGTTAAAGGATTGGTTTGAGAGACAGCACATTAATGCTATTTAACAGATTTAATACAACTACAACTTAACAGAAATGGCTATATTGGGGCTGCAATGAGATTAACATGTTCTTTGTCTTGCTGAACATTACTTCAATTTTTTCATTTTTTAAATGCGATTTTTTTTTACCAGAATAAGAAGATAAGGGATCTGGAAACATCAGTAGATAAAGAATAGTACGGAATGGAGAAATTTGATTTGCAGATAAGAGAAAGGAATGAGTATATCCTATTTCATGTGCTAGACAATTTTTCCAATAATAGAGCCTCTAGAGACTGTGACCAAAGAGGAAAATGTCTAGTTATGTTCTAGAATAAACAGATGATGAGCCACAGATCTTTTTGTTGCTTTATTCATTCTTTCCAGACTCACTAGGCTTTAGGAACATTCAATCCTGAAATGGTAGAGTGAGATTCTTAGGCCTGGGCGGGCACATCCTCTTCTTCCCACCTGACCTGTTTATGCAAATTTTATACCAGGTGTGATAGGGCCTCCTGAAAAACAGAAGCACAAAGATAAATACGACAAGCCTTCTTATCTGTAACTAGCATGGTACAAAAATATTTACTTTCACTCTTCTATTTGACAACATTTTGTTGATGTTGAAGCAAAGACTCAGCATCTTAGTGTGGATTTCAAAGCTGTGGAGCTTGGACTGTTCAAATGTGCTTTCTATAAATTCAGATGTTTTGATTTTGGGGGTCTCTGGGATATGCACATATCATGAGTACAATCAATGAAGAAGAAATAATACAGTTATAAGTGATGGGAGGGCATTTGCTTAGCAAAGCCTTCTCCTATGGAAACAAGACATCCCTCCTCCAAAGTTCTAATTACCAGAAGCTTCTTCACAGCCTCTGAAGCCTCTGGCCCCAGCTCATCCACACACTTCTTCAGCCCTTCCACCAGATGTTCTACAGAAATGCCCAGGGTTTTCAGAAGCATCTTCAAAGGATCAAATAAGGGAAGAAGGTTGTCCACAGGTAAAGGCAACACTTTGTCAACAGGGACACTGTTGATGAGAAAGGCAGTGGCTGCAGAGCAAAAGGGAACACAGAATGAAACATGGTGCACCCATCCCTACCTAAGACCCCATCACCTTCATCTCTGCCATCAACATTTCCAACCTACATGCCCTCGTTTTGATCCCCCATGCATATGTGTGCCTTTTGGACATTGCATGGGGCAGTCCATCTCCTTAGAACTTTATTTTTCCAGATAGCTAAAGTTTTTTTTCTTCTTGGTCGGCTTTCTTTTTAAATGTGATCCCTGAGAGAAGCCTGCAGCAGCCAATCTATTTAAATGGCATTATCTGTTACCCTTTTCTCATATTTTTCTCTTGTTATCTGTTGTATTATGTAAGTGTTATTTTACCAGCTTTATCCTTTCATTGGAATAGAAGCTCCATGAGAGGAAGTAGTTTGTTTGTCGCTGTGCCACATGCTCAGCACTGACTGTAGCATTGGTAAGAGAAAGTACTGAAAACTCATTCAATAGATACTAATGGGTAATTGAAAAAGAAGCTACTTTGCATATAGGTTGTTCACAGCTATAGCCTTCAAGACAAAGGGAAGGTGCCAAGCATGGATAAATGAGATCACAGTTCATGAAATCAGTTCAGTTCAGTGCCTTACCATAATTGTCACACCAGTTAGAACAGGAACAGTTCTGGGACTAAGCAGAGGGAAGGCATTTAGACATAAGAGCAATAAATGATTGTGATGTTAAAATGAACATGTATGTGTGTATGGATATGATGTATGTGTGTCTTGTGTATATGTATATATGTGCTAGCCATCTGTCCAGACAGTGAGGCCAGAGTCCATAATTCCAGTGGGTATGGCCGATAGGTAGATGATAGGGCAGTGCTGAAAAAATTCAGTAAAGTAAGATTTTTAAGAGCTTCTAATCCATACCCATAATTACAGAACTTTTTTCCTGAGGACAATAGAGAGTTATCAAAGTTTTTGCATAGGAAAATTGCACTTTATAGCTTTGATTTAAGGAATAGTGATTACTAGCAATAGGAAGGAGTAGGGAAAGGACAAGAATAAATCAGAAGAGACATGTAGAGGCGGAGCAAGGTACATATAGAAGGGAGAGGGAGGAAAAAGGGAGGTTGTACATGGTTAGCAGGATGAAAGAATGTATGCATATATCACAGTAAAGCCTATTAATTGACACAGTTGACAAGTTAATGATGACAATTTAAAATAATGTTTTAAATATTTTAGATAAAAAGCACAAAATTACTTTTTATAGAAGATAAACAGAATAGAAAATGTATGTATGTTTTTTAAACTTGTGCAATATCTAAATACATGTGTGGAGATGAGCAGTCACATAAGAATCTCTGTTAGCTAAGATCTTCCATTGTTCATTTTTTTCTTTGAAAAGCTGTTCACTAATTCAAAGTCTGGAAGTTACACCTGCCCCACATCCAGCTTCTGTCTTCCATCACCTATTTTCCCCTTTACATTTTCTCCCTAAGAGTGGTGGTTATTTTGATCTATGCTCTGATCTGCTGCCATCTTTGTCTGGAAAGCCTTTCTTTGCACACTAAGGGACAATGAAATATTCAAAACCGGTCAAATTTCTCAACAAAGAAAATCAATTAAAAACATCAATCTTAAGTCAGGATCCTAAGTACTTGGCACCTCATGTTTATTCTTCATATCATTCACATTAAATATTTCCCTTAGTTTATATATCTTTCTGAGTCCATTCTCTAAACCCTTTACCTTTGGTGAGCAATGAACACTATCTGGGATTTTTCTCAAGGACCCAAATATCTCATTGTGATAGTTACAGTGACTCCCTCTAAAGGAAGTGGACCAAACTTCTAAGAAGTCAGCTTCTTCCTTTACCTTAAAATTAAGTGCTTCACCCCACCCTGGTACAGTCAGCAAACACTACTGGTACACCTCACTGGAGGGTACAGTGCCGTAATATCTGTAGAAGTCTCCTCCTGTGCCTAACTATAAGTACCATTACAACAGTCTTTATGCCAATAAATGTAACTACTTCAGGAGAATCAACCTAGCAAACTGACTAATTCACTGTACATTGGGAATGGTACTTATGTTTACAGCTTGATTGATTGGGGATTCATCTTTCAACAGTTATGATCATTTTCTGTGACTTTGAAACTCCTTTTACCATAATCAACTGCTGGTATGCCAGGATTACTTGCATTATTACAATAGAAACAGAAAAGTAAAGAACTATCAATGCTCCAGAGAGTGACTTACCAGAATAACCACAAATACCGATGGTCACCAGCAGAAAGATGGATACCAGCTTCATGACTGGTGTTTGTGATGTTTTTATGGACTTGCGAATGCAATCAGAAAGCCCAACGAATCCACAGAGTCAATAGTTCTGCTCACTGTCACAGGGATGGCTGCTTTCCTCGCATGTACTAATACATGCACTAAAGACCCGGATTTCAACCACTGCCTTTTGACTCGCCCTAGCAAAGCAGAACATGAAGGGCACGCTTCCTAACCAAACACACTGGAGGGTTTTCTACTTTTCATCACATTCTCATGAGAAGCAAAGCCACTTACAGAAGTAGTCTCAAGTAGTTCTTTCCCAAGCCTTCACAGAGTAATGATGACAGATGGCAAAGAATTCTTCTCCCGGAAGAGCACTACAGAAGTAAAGGCTTTATGTTGGGATTTAGAGGAATGTTTACCTCCAGTTTGTTTTCTGTTTAAAGTTTAGAGAACTGAGTTACCTGATGAACTTCCTAGACTTGGCTTACTGACACTGCCACATTTCTCTTGGATTTACTCACTGATCAGTATTCACATATAGACTACGACTAGGTCACCTCTTACCTTTCCTAATGTCTTCCAGGAATCCTGGGAGAATTGAGGGCACGTTTATCTATTATCATCTGTATCTATGTCTGTGTCATCTATAGCATCATCTATAATAATCCACATTCTGAGAAGTAATCCATTTCTAAGGCTGCCCGCCTGGGACCCAGAGCTCGGCCATGGGAGCCCAGAATGACCACATAAACATCATTTACTGGAGTTCTATTGGGAGACCATTGAATGCAAAGACGAGTACAAGAAAACCTTCAATGAAGAAACAGGGGACAGTCCTGGGATGTGCTCAGAATCCATTGATCATATTGTATTATCTATTTCCAATCCTAAGGAGACAAAGTGTGCTGTCAGTTTATTAATGCATGAACTCAGACTTGCTCCCATGTGAAGGTATGGTATTTTTATGAAGACTTAATAAACAACACAAAGGGATATGTGTGCAAATTAAAACTAATATATAGATCATCTGTTACTAATTTCAATACCCTGCTAAATTCTATTGTTGTACTGTCATTAATTTCAGCTACTTGAGAAACTAAACAAAAAAACTACAGATTACTGCTGGGCAAAGTCAAGACTGCTTTCTCTGTTATATACTGTTTCTGTTTCTCAGTCATATTAACACCTATATTAGTACATGATGAGGCTATGGTAACCCCTTAGAGCTGACTCCCATAAGCTTTATGTCATCATTTCTTTTGGCACACTAAACCTCCACTGTCTTTATCAGGGCCACCATGGCTAGCCTGATTTAAAACTCTTTGTCTTGTCCTTTCCTCCCCTGAAGTAATACAATGAATTTGCTTAATGGTGGTTTCTAGAGTTTCTCTTTCTCTCTCGTGTGCACGAGCCATCCCAGCAGCCACCTTACTTTCTTGGTGCCTCCAGCTCCTTCCAGCCAAGGTCTCAGCCCTGTTTCTAATGTTCTGAATTCATATGTCAATTGCCTCTTTATTCTACATTTTTGGTATATAAAATAGGTAGAATCCTTGCTGATCCTGAAGACAATACTTCACCCAAATTCCTAATTCCAACAGGTAGGGAGTAAATCACCTGGGAATGCATCTTTTTCATGTGTAAAACAAACAAGCCAGGGTCCAAATACTTTCCCTGGGAGAGAATTGTTAGTCAGAGTCTCTGTTTCCCATCCCCCCATCGCTGCAGCCACAACTACCTGCTAGCTGACTAAGGACAATTCAGTGGCCCAGAGCCCAGTAAAACTGTTCAAATTAGTCAGTCTTTAACTAATTTACTCTATCTTCCTCATCATTTCCCTCGGAAACAGAAATAAGAGCTCTTGGTCACATTTGACTTAGTTATCTCTCTCTCCAGGTGGTCACCACTCTTGAGTTCCTAGGCTCTGTGCCACGCCATGCTTCTGTACCAGATACCAAACTCTGTCTACACTGACAGCCATCTCTGTATCTGTTGGTAAGAGTAACTGTAAAATGGAAACGTCTTTTATTTTTTAATTTATTCTTTAAGACTTCTCAGTCCTCTTCCTGTGTTTGTTCTCACTGCAAAAGCCTTTCTTTGCATATATGGATGCTCATAAGAAAATCTTCTTTCTAAGGTTTAGTTTTGAGTATCTGGGGGTTTTTTCCCCTCATTTTTGATCCTAATACAGAAACCAGCAAAGTTTGTAGTTATGAGAAGTCACAGTGTCAGTTCCCATATGTGATCATTTTATTCTTATAACAAGCCATCTATTGTTAAGTGTTCATTGCATTTTCTAAAAGAAGAAAAAACATGAAACTGGAAGTATTGAGCAAATTGTTATGATCACTTAATCAAAGACAGAATTCACATTATTATGTATAGATTCTCAGTATGTACAGACAAGCCTTTCACAAATTTTAGCATTTCTGCCAGGTAAAAGCCACAAAGAAGCTAGAAACAGAAGAAAACTCCCAGCATAGTAAAATTGATACAGCCAGCATTACACTGAGGGCAGAGAACTCATCGCATTTTCATTACATCAAGAAGGGTACAGGATCTCCTACTTGCTCTACTCTTATTCAACATGGTCTTAGAAGTCTTAGCTAGAGAAGTAAGACAGGAGAAATAGAAGCTGTGCAAACGGGAAAGGAAGAAGGTAGCTACACTTAATTGCAAATGATATAATCCTGTAATATGAGACCTATAAAGACTGTTAGAAGATTGTAATAATAAACACAAAATGTAGTAAAATACAAATTCAACATAAAAAGATCAGTAGCTTTTCTGTACGTCAAAACAAACATGTCAATACAGGAATCACAAAATCATAATTATATTCATAACAGCTTCAAACAATTTTAAATACCTAATAAGGCAAACCAAAAAAGTGAGTGACTTCTCCAAAGAAAATGATAAAACACTGAAGACAAATAGAAGACACTAGACTTCCTAGGCCCATGAATTAGCTGAATTAATGCAATGAACTTATCTTTATTACTAAAAGTGATCTATGGATTAAATACAATTAAACTCCATTAAAATTCCAATGGATCACTCACAGAAGAGGAAAAAGACAATCTTAAATTTTGTATGGAATTACAAAGACTCCAGAATAGCCAAAGCAATCTAAAGCAAAAAAGTGATATATCATAGATCTGATGTGAAGTTACACTACTGAGCCATAATAACAAAAACAATATGGCACTGGTACAAAAATGAAAATTAGATAGATCAATGGATCGATGTGGCAGAGTAGAATATTCAAAATTATAACCCACAGAACTCCACCAACAAGGTTTTTTTTTCTTTTGCAAAGAAACGTACAGTGAAAAAAAGATTAACTTTTTGACAGATTATACTGAGAAAACGTGACAGTCACATATAGCAGGAACCTAGAACCCTTTCTCTTTTCTTGTTACTCAAACTCAACTCAAAAATGGATGAAAAACTTTCAGGTAAGAGCTGAGACTTTGAAATTGTTAAAGTTAACCTGTTAGACTTAGGTGAATGCCAAGAGCCATTGGATTGGGGGAGTTCAGTAGGCATGTGGGCTTTCTTGGAATTATCTGGTATTTGGTAATGTCTATACCATGATGCACCCCGAGAATTGCTTCCAGCCTCTGATACCCCTTCCTTTTGTGCTGCTTTATTTCTCAAAAATCTGGCATGGTGTGAACCCTAACTTTCTGGGTATTTACCCACTCTGGTTGAACAATTCTCCTCCAGGATTGTCACAAAGATGCACTGCTGAATTGATGAATTCAGATGAATTGATTCCTGACTTGATTCAAACAGTTTTAGAAGTTAAAAAGTTAAATAGTTGATAGAAAGTTTACTGCTGCAATAAATACTTTTGTGGACTTCCAGATGCCTCAGTAGGAGAAAGGCTTAAGACAGATTTGTGGCTTCAGATAAGCTTTCACTCTAGAGATGGCACCAGGAGTCCTGGTATGCACCATAAATATAGGCAAGTTGGTCTGAGGTTCTCATGAACCCAGAATATATTGGGGCTACCAAAACTCAAATGCCAAAAAAATACAAAGTGTTTTCTTTTAACTCCTTATACTTTGCCATTTTATTCCATACAAATTTACTTTGTATCTTCGAATGTAAGACTAGATAAAGAAATGTTTAGCTTAGTACTGAAACTTGTAATCACCAAAAGCCCTCCCATTGTAATGGTTTGGTCTGTCTATTTTTGACTATGAGGGAATTTTTTTCTCTGATGTAGAGAGCTTTTGCTCAGGGTATAAGAAGTATAATCAGGCTGGGCGTTCTGGCACACACCTTTATTCCAGCACTCTGAAGGCAGAGGCAGGGAAATATCTGCGAGTTCCAGGCCAGCCTGGTCTACCAAGTGACCCCAGGACAGCCAAGGTCATGCACAGAGATCTTGTCTCGAGAACCCCCCCCCAAAAAAAGGAAGAAGTCGTATAACAAGGATGATAAAGTTTATTGGGGCTATTTTGCCTCATTTCTGTGTGTGTGTGGACTATAACTCTCTCTCTTATTTCTTATGCCCCGTATTTTCACATGAGTTAGCAGACTCATGGCTCCATCTCATCCCCTCAGATGAGCAGCTTTACTTTAGCCTATGGAGATCTTCACAAGAGGCCTTACATCAAAGGGCCTCATTCACACCCCTGTATGGCTTTTGGCTAGAAGCTGCTTCTCACAGCTCTAAGAAGAAAAAAAGAAAAAGAAGAAGAGAGAAGGAAGAAGAAAGTGGTCAGTTTAAATTTTCTTGTCAGTGGCAGAACAACCTGTCCTGAGCAGAAAAGAGGAAACCCTTAGAGCACAGAGATGTCAGTCAGCAACTGACTCAAAATGAGAGGAAAAAACATCAGTCACCAGTCTGACTGACCCCCAAGTCTCCGACACTGACTCCACCTGCCTGGACCTGTCAAAGCTGGACATTGATAGGTGAGTACTTTCTTGAGAGCCATTTGAAGGATTTAACAAGTGACTACGGCTACTCGAATACCCTCAACCAAAGACTGGTCCTCCTTGATTCTAGGAAGATCCTCTTCAATGAAGCTTTAGGAAGGACACACCTGGAGTGGTGAGAGGGGACACCTGCCTAGGCAGATAGGTCAGCCAAATCACCTCTGGTGATCAATGGGTTAAAGATGTTGAAGCCAGGTTGCCCTCGTATCCGGACAAAACTTCTTCTTTCTTCTTTCTTTCTCTTTCTTCCTTTAGTTTTTTTTAATGTAGTTCTTTGTCTGCATGTACACCTACATGTCAGCAGAAGGCATCAGAACCCTTTATAGATGGTTGTTAGCCACTATGTAGTTGCTGGGAATTGAAATCAGGACATTTGGAAGAACAGCCAGAGTTCTTAACTGCTGAACCATCTCACCAGCCCTGGTAAGGACTTTCTTAAAATGACTATAATCACTCAGAAAGTATGATAAGTGAGACTATTCTATGAAATTCAAAAACTTCTGCATAGTACAGGAAACATACATAGAACAAGTTAGGAAGTAGTCCATAGAATGAGAGAAAAATCATTGTTTTGACAGGGAAGTAAAATCCAGAATAAATAATGAACTTAAAAAAAAACCTAGATGCCAGAACAACCCATTCAACAAATGAGTTAGTAAAATAGTTTGCAAAAGCTGAAATATAAATGGTCAAGAGATGTCTTTTTAAATGTTCATCTTTAGCTATTAAGGAAAAGCAAATTAATACCAGATTGGGACAAGTAGAGGGTGAAAACAGGGGGTAAAAAGAGAATATAGTCAGCTTGATCATGGGTCAACTGAGAGACAGGCCTCTGCATTGTCTCTTAACAAGAGAGACACTTACAGGATTGTCTTGATTGTATTAACTGAAGTGGGGAGAACCTCCCTCTCCTAGAATGTAGACAGTGACTCTTCAGTAGCAGACAAGATAGAAAGAGATCCAGGGTTAATGATCTTTTCTTTTTGTCAGCTTGACTCGGGTGGAGTTCATCAATGTTTCCACGTGTTGGTATCTTGCTGATGAGTTCATCTGATGAGTTCACAGCTGCCACCATCCCCAGCCTTCTCAGACACAAGAGGCCAGTTTCTTTGGCCTTCCGACATGGAGCAGAGACCAGTGGCTCTCCAGGAACCCTCAAGGCCTCCAACACCTGATTGTGCTAGTGAGGAACCATTCACATGGTCTGTAATAGGTCCTTGGCATCTCCAGTATGAAGGCAGCCATGTTACTTTAGTCCTATGTAGAGGAATAACACCATGCTACCTCAGGCTTACTGTCAGTGACTTTCCATGCTTTACAGAGAAATTTCAATGGAATGTAGGCCTGGAAGGAAAAAGCAGGGATAATAACAGATGAATGGAGAGAGAATCAAAACAAAATTGAGGGAACTACAGAAGGTGAGGTAAAGTGTCACAGCTAACTGGGTGTTTTCAAGTTAAGGCCTCATATTCAAGTGGTTCTAAAGTAAAGATTTGTATGAGAAGACAGAATGGAAAACCTAGAATTTACAATGGCTTATTTTAGAAAGCAAACTGAAGTAATTCAGTAGACTGAGAGCAAATATGAGTGGGCAGGGTATCTTTTAATTGTGTAGTCTCTTTACTGCTTTTTGCCTTACAGCATGTGCCCAGTGAAGAAATCAAACACATGTCACTTTAAATCAAGTAAGCACTATGTGTGTATGACAAATTATCTGGAAAGTACGACACTAATATTCTAAACTGTGATTCACTGAATGGGATTGACATTTGATCTTGGAAGACTTGACTGAGGTCTGGAATTGGTAAATTAGCATTTGGAAACAAAAAGGCAGGTAGACACGCTTGTGTCCAGAAGGACTCCATGCTCACATTGCCCATCACAAGCTAGTAAGCATCACGCTATAATTGGCTCCCACCAACACGGTTTGCATTCTAAAGCTTACAGGGATTCCTCCCTTCACTGTCAGGCTTTATCTGGTGCTGTAAGTGGGAATGGCATTCTCTCCCTGTAGGTGTCAAACTGAATGTGACCACACTCAGTGACCCTTAGGAGTTCAGTCTGCACATTGCAAATTACAGGGCTGGGATCAGTGTCTTGGCTAGAAAGCATTTCCTTTTTCCTAAATGTTTACACTTGTGGTTTGATGACCAGGACACAGCGCTGGGGAGTTGCGGGTGGGTTCCTGGCAAGCATGGTCTTTGCATAACACTTCTCCCAAGTGTTCAGTGAGATCTGTTATGCCTTAAGTGCCCTGTTCTTAATCATTAAGAACAGAAATCCCCAGCCCACAAAAAGCAGGTTGGTAGTGTGTGTCTGTACTCGCGGCATCTAGAAGATAGAGGCAAGAAAATCAAGGACTCAAGGTTCTCCACAGCTACAGACTGAGATTTAGGCTAGCCTGGGGTACATGAGACCTTATCTTTGTTGTTTTGTTTTGTTTTGTTTTGTTTTGTTTTAGAGTGAGGATGAAGGAAGAAGTAGAAGCCCAAATCGTGGAAAGTGGTGAAGGTACGTGAAATGTGACGCTGACCGAGAATCACTTTCACATTGGCGGTACACATACGCTCTCTTGTGGTCATGTTAGAGATTACACCACACCTTGTCTATAATGCAAAGCATATTAAGAAGCAATTGTCTTGTAGTTAAGACAAAATAACTGTAGAGTTTAAAGCCCAAAACGAACAGTTCAAGATAGAAGATCTTTGCGTTCTCTGTGCTGCATTTGGTTTGGTTTTTAGCCCTTGGTCTATTTCTGAGATGACAGGCCTACAGAAAGAGACAGTATCTGACATAAACCACAAAGCTTATACGCTTTCTTGCTGAGTTTAGTGATATGTTGGGAATTAGGGGTGTGGGTGTAGAGAGAAGAATTTGCTGTTGTACCTAGAAATATAGGAATTTCTAGCCCTTGTGATTTTTAACACTGTCTTCAAGTAGTTAACAGTGTGGGTACAATCAGGGTCATTCTGTCCTGCAGGGCCCTGATGAATAAGCAGACATTCTGGTGAACACAGGCTGTAGCAGTGGTCAGTCTCTCTCTGCATTCTCTCATCTGTAAATTATAGCTTCAGAATGTCAAGTTACTGTAATTAATAATGGTGTGAGGACTATTTTGAAATAATGAAGTCATATGTAAGTCTTGGACAGCAATTTAGAAAGCAGAAGTAGGGGAGAGAAATGCACAGACCATGATCACATATTTGTGAACAAACATTACCACCACCTGTCACATGGCAGTGAGTGTTCCAAGGTAAGGACTTTGGACAAAAGAATGCCACATCACAACATGGCAGTCACTTAGTTGGTCTTGATTGTGTATATCATCTCATTGAATTATGAGTATTATGAAACTTAAAAAAAAACCCTACTGTTTTGAATGTTAGTATAGTTCAAGTATATAGTATGTAACAATAATTAATAAAAATGATGAGCTTTGCTGTGCTGAATTTTTGCTTTATTAGATATTTTAAATGACCAGAACTAAACTCAAAATCCATTTCTATGTGACATTCTGTAACTTATTAACCTCTCTGAATGTTAATTTTATCATCTGTAGTTGTTTCTGCTTTACAGACTTGCTGACAGGAGTAAGTTAAAGGTGATACATGTGCAAGGTGCTGGACATGTAGCATTTGTGTAATTTATGATATACAGCGTACGGAAAGTAAGCACTGTTGCAGCTGGTACAGAAAGCAGTGAGCTCTCAGCACTCTCTAATGGGCAAAAAGAAAGGAGCAAAAGAGGAGGGGAAATAACAGCGTTGGCGGGGTGGGAAGGGAGGCACTTCATCAGTGAGAGCAGCACATCCTCAAGCAGGGGCAGCAACCCATCTTAAACAGTGCATAGAGTTAGAGAGGCTTGAGCCTGATGAAGCCTCGGGTATATCTATGGCACTGTAGAGTATGTGTGCTGGTAGGTGTCCTAGTCTCATTTCTGTTGCTGTGATAAAATATCCTGACAAGAAATTTACAAAAGAAAGCTTTCATTTAGCTGAAAATTCCAGGCTGTTGTCCATCAGAGAGCTCACAGGGCACATACCACAGCCACCATCAATTACTCTGTAGTATATCATTTTTTATTTTTCTGTAAATTTAAAACTTTCATCACCTCCCCCCTGGGGGGTGCAGCCTTGCCAGACCACAGAGGAAGATGATGCAACCCTGATAGGCTAGGGTCACATAGAAGGGGAGGATGTCCTCCCCTATTAGGGAACTAGGGAAAGGGCATAGGGAGAGAAAAGGGAGTGTGGGTGGGGCTGGGAGGAAATGAGGGAGGGGGGCTATAACTGGAATACAAAGTGAATAAATTGTAATAAATTAATTTCAAAAAACTATTCTGAAGTAAAACATCTATAATAGCAAAATACAAGTCAATTGGTAGTGGTCTAAACCAGGGAACTGCTGGTAAGAATGTTACTTAGTAACTTGGTTATTGCACAGAGGTAGCTTTGAGAGAAAAAGATAAAACAATGATTAGCAGGAGCAAGCCATACACTAAAGTCCTCTGCCTCTCTAGGCCATTAGAGCCGTAGCCTTTTACCTATCACACATCCTAACTAACTTGCAGGGATAGTCCTGGAACACCACACAGCAATAGAACAGGAAGAGAAGGGTGTAGATGAAAGACCAAAGAATTAAAAATCAGTGGTTATTATTTTAAAGTTTAAAGCCTGAACTAAGGCCAGCCAAGCGGAGATATGTCCAGCCACCTTTGGGGAAGAACTAGACTTACTGCATTCTTTCCTGCCCACTAGAGATACAGTTGCTAAGAAACAGGCCCCTCTCTCCTAGAAAGGAAAGCCAGACATTAATGGTTTGGGGGCCTTCCTATAGCCAATCAATTCAAAATGCAACATTCCTTTTGTATTTCAACCAATAGATGCTTGCCAGGCAGGAATCCCCCTGCTTTGAGCAGGCTGGGAGGGACCAGAATCTTTAAATCACACAACTAACCTGAGCACAGGGCTCTCTTGGCTCTCACTGCTTCAGCGGTAAGGGTATGTGAGCCCAAGCTGTAGTTTGTAATAAAAAGATCCTCATGTATTTTATAACGGACTCGACTCCTGGTGGTGGTCTTTTGGGATCTTGTGAATCGGGCACAACATAGACAAAATGAACGTTTGGAAAGCAACGGCTCATTCCATGGAATCCTTGCAAGGCCTGGGGTGCAAAGATGGCACCAGCAGGTAAGGAAAGTGGGAACATTCAGGAAAGGACGACTGACAATGAAATTAAGGAGATTAGCTTTATATAGTACAGGTGAAGTGATTTCAGGATCTCGGTTGGAAATGCTCATGGTAGAGCAAAGCCAGGTAGAGTCTGGAAACACACGCTGTGAAGGATGTGAGAAAGACCCAGGGATTCATTTGTAAAGTCTAAGAGTTTCCTCAGGAGTGACAGGGCAAAAAGGGGCTCCCTGCAACTGTTTGCAGTTCTCATATTTACTCAGCAGGCTGTACTTGATCACTGCCCCTCCTATGTTTCCTTATTTAAAATGTAGCAACTTAGTAGCTGATCTTTGCCCCCAGATATACATTATAATCTTTACTGAATTCTTTGAGGCCTAGATAGCATATAAATAACTTTCTTTCCAAAAGCATTTGTATTTCACAATTGGAATTCTTCCCTCTCAACCTGCTGAGAATTTAGTTAATCATTGCCTGAGAGGATTTATGACTGGCTAGGGAACAAGGCATCTGGAGGGAGACATGGGCCTCCACAGTGAAAAGGCTGGATGCAAGGCCCTCACAGTCAATTTCCGTAACCATTGTCGTGTGCCTTTAGGGGAAATTAGGTTAAGAGAAGTTCCAGAAGACTCCTGTAAATTAAATTTACAATAGAAAGAGACTATATCCATAAGAAGAAAAAAGGCAGGAGACTGATCCCAAATTTAACACAGAGAATCCCAGTAGCAGCAGTAGTAACCATTTATTAAGAGTAAGATGGTGTTTGTCATAATAAAATTTACATGCAATATTCTATTTATTTCCAGTGACAGTTCATGAAAAAGGCACCAGTTCATGGTTTTTATTTCAACATGCTAAAGCACACAGACATCTAAAAAAACAAGTTTTCATTTTATGTCATAATTCAGTTAATAGTAAAATTTGTTAAGAAATTTAGGCTACTTATTTTTGTTAACAATGACCAACTTAAAAAAGGTTTTGACATGTTCATTTAACAATGCTATGATAGAACCAAAGCACTCCCATATAGCCACTCTATTTTTTTACTTTTAATTGTATAACTTAATAGGTTATATGAAATGTTTACTACCAAGAGTAGAGTATATGATATATTTATAAGAGTATATCCCTATATACTCTTAATAAATAATATATATAAGTATTATATATGAGTGTGTGTGTGTATATATATATACATATATACTCACTAATAAAACAGACGTAGTGCAAGTTGATATCACACAACTTAAACTAATATTCATCCTGTAGGCATGTTGAAAGCAGGCTAGGCTCAGGTAGAAGTTTCTGAAGGTTAAATATATTGAAGGCATTTTCTATTTCCTATGGGTTTATCAAGATGCAAACACATTGTTCGTTTAGGAGGAGCTGCATGGTCTGTATTTACCTGAGGTATTGTTGGCCTGTTTGGTGAGAAGCTTCTCTGGGGTTTTGATTAGCTGCTGCACACAAGTGGCCTTGAAACTTCTGTAATGCAGCAAGAAGTAATCTTACTAAAATACACATAGGTGGACAGATGATAGACAGACAGATGATAGATAGATAAATAGATAAGAGATAGATGATAGGTGATATAGACAAATTTGAGAGTGTACACGTGTGTGTGTGTGCTTAAGTGTGTGCTTGTATGTTTCTGTATGTATGGTATGGTATGAGGGTGTGAATTCTAACACTTCCCTGGTCTCAGGATTTTTGTGGAAAGTCTTTAGCTGGTGTTTGCTACTTTGTGGATTCTTTTTTCTACACTTTATTCCCCCCAGTTTTACCCCCTAACAATAGAGAGTAACAAGGATAGAAGGGAAAGAGGAATTAGGAAAATCCCTGAATCTAATTTCTTTCTTTTAATATAATGTTTATTCATTACAATTTATTCACTTTGTATCCAAGCTGTAGCCCCACCCTCATTCCCTCCCAATCCTGCCCCCTTTCCCCCCTCAACTCCTCCCATCCCCCTTCCCCAGTCCACTGATAGTGGAGATCCTTCTCCCCTTCCATCTGACCCTAGCCTATCAGCTCTCATCAGGACTTTCTTTCATAGTCTTCCTCTGTAGCCTGGTCAGGCTGCTCCCCCCACTGGGGGAGGTGATCAAAGAGCCAGCTACTGAGTTCATGTCAGAGACAGCCCTGTCTCCCCTTATTAGGGAGCCTATTTGGAGACTGAGCTGCCATGGGCTACATTTGTGCAGGGGTTCCAGGTTATCTCCATGAATGGTCCTTGGTTGTAGTATCAGTCTCAGAAAAAAACCCTAGGCCCAGATTTTTTGGTTCCGTTGTTCTCCTTGTGGAGCTCCAGACCCTTCCAGGTCTTTCTATCTCCTCCCTCTTTCATAAGATTCCCTGCACGCTGCCCAAAGTTTGGCTGTGAGTCTCAGCATCTGCTTTAATACCCTGCTGGGTAGAGTCTTTAAGCGGCCCTCTATGGGTAGGCTCCTGTCCTGTTCCATTTTCTCCCTCTTCCAATGTCCATCCCATTTGTCTTTCTGAGTGAGAATTGATCATCTTACCCAGAGTCCTCCTTCTTGCTTATCTTCTTTAGGTGTACAGATTTTAGTATGTTTATCCTAAATTATATGTCTAGTATGCACTTATAAGTGATTATATACCATGTGTGTCTTTCTGCTTCTGGGATACCTCACTCAGGATGATTTTTTCTAGTTCCCATCATTTGCCTGCAAATTTCATGATTTCCTTGTTTTTTATTGCTAAGTAGTATTTCATTGTATAAATGTACTACAATTTCTGTATCCATTCCTCAATTGAGGGATATCTGGGTGGTTTCCACATTCTGGCTATTATGAATAAAGCTGCTATAAATATGTTTGAGCAAATGTCCTTGTTGTATACTTGAGTGTTTTTTGGATATATGCCTAGAAGTGGTATAGCTGGATCTTGAGGTAGCACTATTCCTAATTGTCTGAGAAAGCGCCAGATTGATTTCCGAAGAGGCTGTACAAGTTAACATTCCCACCCATACTGGAGGAGGGTCCCTCTTTCTTCACATCCTCTCCAGCATGTATTGTCACTTGAGTTTTTGATCTTAGCCATTCTGATGGGTACAAGGTGAAATCTCAGGGTTGTTTTGATTTGCATTTCCCTGATGAGTAGGGATGTTTAGCATTTCTTTAAGTGTTTCTCTGTCATTCTATATTCCTCTATTGAGAATTCTCTGTTTAACTCTGTATCCCGTTTTTTAATTGGATTACTTGATTTGTTGTTTTTTACTTCTTTAGTTCTTTATATATTCTGGATATTAGCCCTCTGTCTGATATAGGGTTGGTGAAGATCCTTTCCCAGTCTGTAGGCTATCGTTTTGTTCTGATGACAGTATCCTTTGCTTTACAGAAGCTTTTCAGTTTCATGAGGTCCCATTTATTGATTGTTGATCTTAGACCTGTGCTGTTGGTGTTCTGTTCAGGAAGTTGTCTCCTATACTAATGAGCTCAAGGCTCTTCCCCACTTTTTCTTCTAATAGGTTTAATGTGTCTGGTTTTACATTGAGATCTTTGAACCACTTGGACTTTAGTTTTGTGCAGGGTGATAAGTATGGATCTATTTGCATTTTTCTACATGTAGATATCCAGTTAGACTAGTGCCATTTGTTGAAGATGCTAATTTCTTTTCTTTTGTTTCTTCTTTGGCCACAGTTACTAGCAAACCCAAACCAACCTCCCTAATGGAGCAATAACCCCAAAATGCCAGGGCAGAGGGAAGGGGAAGGGAGGTATGTGCTTCTTCCCAGAATTCCAAATATTGCACAATTGCAGAAACTATCTGCAAATCATGGTCAGTTACTACAAATAGTCTAAACCAGTCACACAGCCCTACACCTGTAATTATAACAAAAGCTACAATATTTCTGTACTTTTAAAAGAAACTAAAATTTCATAATTCTCAAAAATTTCACTACAAAATTTGTGAAAGCTTGAGTTCTAAGTGTGAGGCTTAGCTCTCCTTCATACAGGCAGGCTTTGAGCTGTGGGCCGTCCTCCCTCCAGAACTGGGCTGTCCGTCATCTTGCAATGTACAGAGAATGTTAGTCTCTCAACAGCTGGTTCCACAGATAATCTGGAAACATAAATAAATAAAAGATCTTTATAAGTTGATAGTCTGAAAAGCACCTGTTGGCCATTGCATCATCAGGGCTGAGACCCTGTAGGGTTCTTCCCTAGTTTCTGGGCAGAGAGAAAAAAAAAAAAAAAAAAAGCTTGTGTTTGACTACTGCAGTGCAGAAATGACCAAAGATTTCTACGTAGGAGCATATAAAAAACAAAACAAACAAACAAAAAAACTCCTGGGTTTTTTCATGCGGTTTGTTGTTCAGTGTGTGGTATTATCCCCTTTGTTATTCTATTGCAAATTTGTAAAATATTCAGTTCCATAAAGTGAATAAAGTGAATGGATCCCCCTACACACACACACAAATGTCATTTCACGGCATTGGGTAATGTACTTGATTATGGAAATAAAACACTTCACATGCAGTAGTTTAGTCTAGTAAACAAGATAAATAATTTAAAAAACAATTAAAACTCTCCATTTCATGCTTTATCCTGGAGATATGCATAAAGACATGGTGTGAATGGATGAAGAAGGAACTGAGAATGATGAATGTCTTCAAAAGACATTTGTCTCCCATCTCAAAACGCTTTTAAATCAGGTCTCCTTTCAGCAATGCCCAGTCTTCCATTCTTTTAGAGATCTACTTCAAAGGGATGTTATTTCTTATCTCCATCACTCTGGCTTCATGAAAATGAAATTTATATATTCCTCCCACCAACACCTGACATATATTAAATGCAAATGAAACCTGTTGGATGAGAACTCATTGTGGGTCACTATTTCCATATGTTGAGGAAGTTGTGAGGTTGAGGTTCTTCCCCTGATTTGTGAATCATCAAAAGAACAGAAGGGCAAAACTTAGCAGCCCCTCATAAAGAACAGAAGATAAAAGAAATACAGGCACTGTCTGCACATAAGGTAAGTAAAAGTACAAGCTTCAGAAAATCGTTAATGCAGTTTAGACACCATTGTCAAAGAGTCTCTCCGGTGGTGTGACAACATTTCATTGCTCTGGAATAGCTTTCCTCTTCAGAATCACAAAGGTAAAACACAGCGCTCTACAAATGACAAGCTTAAAATAATGTCAAATGAGGACTTGTTTGTTGTAAACGTAAACATGGTTTTGTTTTAAACCCAGGTGAGGGATATGGGGCTGATTCAGATTGTCCACAGCAGCAGCCTATTTGCCTGGAACAGGCTCTGAAAGGGACTCTTTGCCCTCTGGAATCAGTTGAATGCTGAGGACTTTGAGGGATCTAAATATGATAGCCTAGGGGAAAAAGGGGCATCTACTTGGAGGAGTCAGAGGGAGACTGCTTGATGCTCTTGCTGACTTGCTGGTTTGCTAGTTTCCTGGACTTCTGGGTTTCCTGATGACAGATACTGGTATTGCCCCCAAAAGAGCCCTACTACCCTACCCAGCAAGAAGAAGTAAAGAGGGCTATGTCCCCTTTCCCTTACAACTTTCTTTTTCCCCTACCTGGGGTTGGGGGGTTGGAAGGGAGGTATAAGCTTTAAGGAATCCCTCCCCCCAAATAAAGCATCATTTGAAAAACTAATGCTAACACTTGCTAGATTAGGTCTTCTCAAAGAAAATAGAATTTTGGGTGGACCACAGGCATTATTAACAAATATCTGATGTATCAAGGAGACTAAGAGAATTCCTCTGAGGCCAAAGGTTAGATAAATGACAATTTCAAAAGGACAAAGAGGAAAAGAAAAGACTACCTCCTCAGAATGTAAATAGACAGACACTTTTGTTCCTTGGGTTATTGAAGAGATGCAAAATTGCCCTTATCTCAAGGGTGACATTGGCCTTGGAAATGGAAGCAGAGCTTGCTCTTTAAGGACAACCAGCAAACAGGTATTTGGCGTTAATACTATTGGTTTTAACCTGAAGGTCACTAAGAATTGCTACCAGTGGCCTCAAACTCAGTATGTGGCTTAGATGGAATAATAACTAACTGCATTTACTGCTTTCAGTTCACCTTCTTGGGGTGAGGAAAAAACAAACAACAGCATCCATTGCTGTCAGCCTGTAAGACCCAGTCACTAGCTCATCTAATCTTTCAGTCAGTTAGTTACAGGACTAGTGAACTCTGTCTCTCATAGAGGTATCCACTCTATGTTGGGATCCATTGTTCCCATCACCTGAAGTATTACCTTTTGAGTTGCTGATGGCACTTCAACTTCAGTCTGAGTGTCAAGAAATATGGCTATCACCCTACCTAGTGCCATAGAAAGAACACACACACACAAAATATGATTGATATAAAGATACATATATTCCCTAGCATATAGATATATATGCAAGGGAGCAGCTGCAGACACTCAAAAAGCATATTGAAATGCCCAGCTAACACAGAGGAAGACAACGCAGCCAGTCTTGGTGAGAACTGATAGGCCAGGGTCAGAGGGAAGGGGAGTACGACCTCCCCTATCAGTGGACTAGGGGAGGGAGGCACAGCCAGAACACAAAGTGAATAAATTTTAATAAATAATAAGACTAGCCTTTGCTAGGTAGTGAGAGGCCAGGTTGTGTTATAGGAGACCCTGTCTCAAAAAGACTGAGCTATGTCAAAGACAGCATCAAATGTCAAACACTTCCTTTTTTCTTTCCCCACAAGGCTAACATTGGTACATGATGTGAAATTCAACAGGTGCCTTCCCAACATCCTCATTCTAACACATTTCAGCAACATGTATAAAACACTTCTCCTCAGGGCTGTCATCATTCTTTGTTCATGTGCATAATTAGTCCTTGCATCAGTGGGGCGTTTTCTTAAGTTGTTTGAGTTCCCAGTGTACACAGAGAAGTAAAGGGGAAGAGAGATCCACAAGGCTATGCCACGTAACCATTCTAAACATGACCAAGAACTGAGCACAGGAGTAAGCCTGTTCCATCCTCCAAGATAAGAAAACAAAACAAAGCAAAACAAAAAACCTGTTACTCTGTCCAGACACTGAGCATACAAAGCTATATACAGTATCCATTTCTCTAATCCATGGAAAGAAAAGGACATTATTACCAGCCAGCAATTGTAACAACAGGACAAATCTCTTCATGTAATATTTATGTACACATTCTAAGTTTTTTTCTCCTACTAACAAAGACATTTTAATGTGTACTTTCTTTTTCCTTTGAGGACATCCTATCACCTCATAGATAAAATAGTAGATTTAGTTTGGAAGCTAGGCCTGTCTTCTGTATGGGTTTTCTTTACTGTCTTCAACATGGTGCACTAAAAGGCCATTGCTATCTGAATGCCATGGCCATATTTTTAATTTTTATTTTATTTTTATTAATTTTAGTTTATTCACTTTGTATCCAGCCATAGCCCCTTCCCCATCTCCTCCCTCTTCTCCTATGCCCCTCCCCCAGTCCAATGATAGGGGAGGTCCTCCTCCCCTTCCATTCTGACTCTAGTCTATCAGGTCTCATAAGGACTGGCTTCATTGTCTTCCTCTGTGGCCTGGTAAGGCTTCTCCCCCCTCAGGTGGAATTGATCAAAGAGCCAACCCATGAATTCATGTTAGAGACAGTCCCTGTTCCTATTACTGGGGAACCCTCTTGGACACTGAGCTGCCATGGGCTACATCTGTGCAGGGGTTGCAGGTTATCTCCATGAATGGTCCTTGGTTGGAGTATCAGTCCCACAAAAGACACCTGTGCCTAGATTTTCTGTTGTTCTCCTTGTGGAGCTCCTGTCCCCTCCAGGTCTTTCTATCTCCCCCTTTCATATGATTCACTGCACTCTGCCTAAAGTTTAGCTATGAATCACAGCATGTTTTGATACCGTACTGGGTAGAGTCTTTCAGAGTCCCTATGTGGTAGGCTCCTATCCTGTTCCCTGTTTTCTCCCTCTTCCAATATCCATCCCATTTGTCTTTCTGAGTGAAGATTGAGCATCTTACCCAGGGTCCTCCTTGATTCGCTTCCTTAGGCATACAGATTTTAGTATGATTATCCTATATTATGTGTCTAATATCCCCTTATAAGTGATTATATACCATGTGTGTCTTTCTGCTTCTAGGATACCTCACTCAGGATGATCTTTTCTAGTTCCCACCATTTACCTGCAAATTTCATGATTTCCTTGTTTTTTATTTGCTGAGTGGTATTCCATTGTATAAATGTACCACAACTTTTGTATCCATTCCTCAACTGAGGGACACCTGGGTTGTTTCCAGGTTCTGGCTATTATGAATAAAGCTGCTACAAATATAGTAGAGCAAATGTCCTTGTTGTTTACTTGAGCATCTTTTTGGATATATGCCTAGGAGTGGTATAGCTGGATCTTGAGGTAGCGTATTCCTAATTGTCTGAGAAAGTGGCCATGGTCAATTTCTAACCAGAACGATGTCTCACATTGCACCATTCAGAATCACAAGATTACTTGGAATTCACAGTGCAGTGAAATGTTTCCCGAGGCACAGGTGAGGACCGGTGAGGTACAAACCAGAACAGAATCAGAAGTACTAAGTTATCACCATAATGAAATTGATTTTTCTTTCTTCAGGATTTTATAATATAACACCCACCCCCTCAGATTCAGAGTCAAAATCACTGTCCTGACTCTGGAATCAGCAAGCCTAAATCTGAGTGTTGTTGCTGCTGTATTACTTAAATGATGCCTTGGAAAAGGTCCCAGACAATTCACTTTCCCTCACCTCAAGACCTCCTTGCTTTGTTGGAACAAAAGAAGAAACCCAGCAGGGCAAGATGGCACACACATGTAATCCCATCACTCAGGGAGACAGAGACAGGAGGATCGAGTTTGAGGTCAGCCTAGTCTACAAAGCAAGTCTAGGATAGCCAAGGCTACACAGGAAAACCCTGTCTCAGAAAAAAAAAGAGGAGGAAGAAGAAGAAAAAGAGGAGAAGAAAGAGGAGGAGGAGAAAAAGCGAAAAATGAAAAGGAAAGAATGAACCTTTGGAGTATGACCTCTCCTTGACAGTCGGTGCTGATACCCCCTGCCAGCAGTATGGCCACTGCACAGCTGATGGCAAGAGACGAAAACCAAGAGCTTTACTGATTCAATGAATGCTTCATGGTGGCAGAAAACATATCCACGTCCCAAACATGCAAACGAGGGTTTACAGACAGTAGAAAACAATAATGTTTTAAAATTATATCAAGACTTGAATGAATAAACTACTAAATGAACCAAGAATAGCATATTAGTTGCAAAAGACTGAAAACACATGACCGAACAAGACATAAACTTTGATATTTGGGAAAATCAGAATATTTACATTTTACTGAATGTGTATATTCAACAAATATTTATTTCATACCCAACATTTTTCAGGTACTTCGCTAGGTGCTAAACAAACTATGTTTGTTCCCTAAAAGTAAAGGAGATCTTGTCTAGTAGTGATATGAGAAAATACAGATTTTGTTATTTTTTTAGTTCTTATGCATATGAGGGTTTTTGTTTTGTTTTTGCCTGTGCATTCACATCTGTCCACAAGGGCATGGCTGGGGTGTGCAGAGGCCAGAAGACTCCAGCTTCAGTAGACTTAGAGTTATAGGTGGTTGTGAGGAGCATTCTGGAAATCAGAACTGAGTTGTTTGGAAGAGCAGCAAGTACTCATAAACTCTGGGCCACCTCTTAAACACATAGAATTAAATTTATTTTAAGTGATGTGAAGAATACCAGGAAATACATTATAAGCAGGGAGTTCAATGTACATGAAGGGTAAAGTTAAGGAAGACTCAGGAAAACAAAAAGAAAAGGGAATTTCATTTTTATTAAAAAATGTTTATTACCATGTCTTAGAAGTTGAAGGTTTTTGTGTTTTACTTCTCATCCAGGGATAGCAAAAAAATGACCAACATGGCTGAGAGATTAAGACGGGTGCTAGCCAGAAGTATAGCAAGAAGAGTAGGAGGAAGTCTAAATCCCTTCCAGGGATCTTAAAGAATGAAGAACTGCAGAGAAGTGTGATCATAGTTGCATCCTGTAGGCCATTCTTCCATGGACAGAGCTCTGAAGAAACAGGACAGTGGGAAAACACCTGGAGGAAGTGGTGGTGAGCCAAAGTGGAAGTGGAAGTGGCATCTAAGACGCAACAATGAACATGACTGGAAATGAGTGTAAGTTTTGGACACAGAGCTGAGAAAGAGAGGGGGGGAGGAGAGGAGAAATAAGTGCAGACGCTGGCAATTCATAAGTGAAGTACCAATGTGAATTCTAGTAATCACTTTGAAATAAAAAAGAAACTGAGAAAAAAAATGAAGAAAAATATGCCTAAGGGTGCTAAGTGATTAAAAGATAGCACAGGGTCTGCTACATTTGAGATGCCTATAGGGTGTCTAGAGAAAAATAAAATCAAACTTTATATCACCCAAATTCTTCCATTCATAAAGATCAGTACCTCACAATGTCCTGCATGCCCCTCATGCCTCGGGCCTTGATTCTTTCCTTTACATCCTGCCCCACTTTTCCCTATCTCACTTTCTTTCTGTGTGGACTGTCATGGTCAACATGTCAAACTCATCAGCTGGTTCTTTCCTCAAATCCTTGGCCCTGGACATTTTCTTTGCCTGAGATGGACATTCATAACTGTGCCCATAGCTCAATCCCTCACTTCCTTCTATTCGGATGCCTCCTCCTCACCAATGCCTTTTCTCACCACTTCCTCATAAGTATCCCCAGCTTCCATTATCATCTCTCTATTCCTCTCCATAAATTTTCCATAATCTGATTATTTTAATAGCATTTTAGTATCATCTATTATCTGTCCTCTCAATAAAATTGCATGAAGGCTCTGTGAAGTGTGGAGTTCCACACTATTTGTATCCGCTGACATATCGCAAGAGATGACCAGTGTTTAACAATTCTGAAGACTTGGAGAAGAAGGTCTGAGAAGTTACTCTACTGGTTAGCTAAAATATTAGCCAGCCACCATTTGGGGCTGTTGACAGACGCCAGGCACCAAGGTCAGGCAAATGATTTAATTATTTCATAACAATGGCTAAAGTGTCAATATTTGTATCAAACTCCAATTTCCCAAAGATGATGTAAGAGGGACCACATGACATCTCCAGAGAAGGTAGCCTGTGCTGTGAGAAAAGCACATCACATTTTTTAAGTCCAAAGTAGTTTTAAGAGGACAGTAACCCCACCTCAGTGTTGCTCTGAAATATGTTGTCTTTTTTCTAGATGGGAAAACAAAACAAAAAAACCAACTTACCCTTTGTGATGAATGGAGACATTATGTCATTTGTCAAGACTGTTATACAAACACCCTGGAAGAGATAGTCTGAAAGAAAGTGATGAATATCTCTACTCACTAGAGAGACAAAAACATTAAAGAAAATAGACAATTGCCACCAGAAGTGGTGAACACTCAGCACATATCAATTAATGAAGGACCAATCCTTTGAGATAGTTATTACAATTATTTTAATGTTCAAATGTATAAATTCAGGCAATAGGAAAGGGAAGCAATTTTTCTAGAGTCAGGAGGCTACTAAGTACACACAGCTCCTGGACACAAAAGGCAGGGAACTGAGTCCTTATCTTTTATCCACCCTGCCTCCAGGCTATCAGGGCTTAATGAATGCACAGCAGATAAAGAGAGAAATGGGGAAAAAACAAACAAACAAAACAGGAATGGAAGAGTGGAATAAAAGGAAAGAATGGAAAGTGTTTTTGAGCTCTGCACATTTGCTCATCCATTCAGAACCAAAGAAGAGATAAGACCTTTGGTTTCACCTGCAGATAAGAAAACCAGGCTCAGGAAGGGAAGAGGCTTTCCTAATACCTGAGAGGAATCAAGCAAACTAGCTTTTCCTGGCAGAATTTGGATCAAAGCACTCCAGAACCCTGTTTTCTACCCATACAACATTTCCCCCAGCCTGGAGCCACACAGAGTCAATCAATAACCAAAGAGACCTATTATCCTGCACAGTGGGTGGAGCTTGTATTACCATGTGCTTATATGACCACTCCTCAGTGTCTGAAGGGAAGCATCCTGCAGAGTTCTCCTGACCTTTGCACCCAGCTCTGCAACCATGAAGGTGGCAAGTATCTTTATTCTCAGTGCCTTGGCATTGCTCAGCTTAGCAGGTAGGTGTGTTTGCATATTCTTCAAAAATTAGTAAAAAAAAAATGTTGACCTGTTACTTTATACATCCTGAAAATTTAGTTCAGCTAACTGGTGCCAATGAGTTGAAATAAAGTCAATAGGAATGAATAACACAGGTGTTTCTAGTGAAAATTACAGAAGGAAATTATTTGTAACATAAATGAGGAAAGCAGCTCTGATAAAACATGACCTTGTCTTCACTGGGGATGTGGTAGAGAAGAAAGAGTTTCAGTGTGAAATACACTTCTAACTCTAGAAATGGCTACTAAATTCTAAATCTGAGGCAAAATTACAAAATTTAAATGCTTATGAACTTGGCATCAAATAGATAACAATGACCGCCATTTAGTTTGCACAAGAGTCATATTTTGAGTGATTAGAAGTTTTATGTTTGATATGTAAAATGTTTAGAGAGAATATATCCTGTTTGAACAGATGAAGGAATCCTCAAACTTACTGTGAAAATGTTGGGAGATGATCCTTGTTTTTGTAATTAATATTCATTAACACTTCACCTCCGTAGCTGATGGGCAGAGACTGTGACTACAGCTAAATCTGAGCTTCCCTGGGAGGTGGAGGAGCACTGCTTATTGTTTTAGATAATAATTATGGAAGCAAAGGGCCCATTGTCCCACCTCATGCCTAATAAGTAATACAACTAGATGCCGGTAACAAGGCCCTGCTCATTAATTTTTAGACTCATTTGCATTCTGGATCCAAAGGGTCCCCAGCAGCTGCATCTTCCCTGACGAGTCCCAGAGGGTTTTCTCAGTTCCTCAGAGATCATTGTCTGAAAATTAAGTTCTGGGAACATTTCTCCATTGGGGGATATCAGGTTAGATCCCTTCCCCTGGTAAACGCATCTGCAGCCACACTTACCATCTGCTTTTTAACAGATAATTCTTAAGATTATAATTACATCATCCTCCAAATCCTCCTGTATACTTCCTTGTTCTTTCAAACTCAATTTGTTGTTACATGTATGTGTATGTATCATATGCTTTATGACACATATGCACAGACTAGTTTTCTGAAGTATTAAGGGGGTCTGTTCTGAACTTTGTAAACACAGTCACAGTAATGCACCTGTGGGAAAAAGCTCTGTGAGAACTGGTGGTGAGTTGGCAAAAAAGCTCCAGTGGGTGGAGCTTTTTAAAACATTATTTACAAAAGGAACTTATTACATCAGAAAACATGACGTATTTCCCATCCTGCCACCCATACCCTGAGGTACAGATATTTATAATTAGAGACTACGAGATGAAAATTCTGCCAGGTGTACACAGAACATTGATATTTATGTGCTCAAACTCTGAGCACATAATTTCTATTCTCAAGGAAGTGATCAAATTTCCTCAAATGCCAAATTGAGATATTCAGTAACAGCCAAAGTTTTACTTGATTCTTTTCAAGGTTTTAGCAGGCAGAGAGCAGAGAATAACTATCTGGTGTCCTTGGAAGTCTGTGGAAATAAGGGAAGTGGGAAGTGGACAGTGGAAGCAGAGGAGTCATGAAAACTGTACTCTCTGGTAACTAAGACTAGATCTGGCATCTTTATTTGGGATCCAAGTTGATGTCTGATTTATGTTTTCTAGGTAACACTACAGCTAACTTGGTGGGGAAAAAGGTAAAAAGAATTTTATAATTTCTTATATATACATATATAATATATTGGTTTTTCAAGACAAATTTTTTTCTGTGTAGCCTTGGCTGTCCTGAAACTCACTTTGTAAACCAGGCTGACTTCAAATGTACAGAGATCAGCCTGCCTCTGCTTCCCGAGTGCTGGGATTAAAGGTGTGCACTACCACCATCGTTTAATTTATAATTTCTTAATTCTCTAATTTCCTATATGTGTGGAAATTGTTTGATCCAGTAAAAGTACAGCCAAGATCTGAGCATGCATCGTGGTATACATTGGTAACCCAAAACAGTCAGGAGCCTGAGTTATGAACCAGGTTTGAAGTCAGCTTGGTCACAATGAGACGTTTACAGAAAAAAAATAAAAATAAAAACAAAAACCAAATATACACTTAGTAAACCTTTTCAGTTTAGCCTCACATCAGGATTAGGGGTTCAAATGGTGGGGAACCTCAACTGCAGAAGAACTGCAGTGGTTCCTCTGCCTCCTACACAAGGCTGTGTGAAAGACAAGCCCCCTGACACCTTGTCAGTTGTCTACTGCATGCTGTGAAAGAGGTTTCTGAGCGGAAGCTCTCCCATTCGTTCCAAGGGCTCTTGACTTGACCATATTGGCTTTCATTGCTCCTGATTCCCAAAGCAGATTAAAGGAGGAAGAACCCCTCATCTCACTACATACGCACCTAGGATGTGTACTTGTGATGATGAACCTGAAGTTTATAAATCATACATTTTTTGCATTATGGGAAAAAATGTCTGGCACCATTAGAAGCAAAACCTAGTTACAGAAGTGACAGAAGGTTGCCCAAGTATTGATCCACGAACAATAAGGGTTAGCAAAACAGCGTCAGTGAAATGATGTTCCGTCATGAAGCAGTGATGAAGTAATGCCCAGGAACTGGAACGGAGGGTCTAAGAATCACTGGAGAGGTGACTTGAACTGAATTTATCACTTTGTGACACTTCCCTTGGAGAGAAGTGTAATGATAACTTTACAACATATTTATAGATCCGCGAATGGATAACTAACAGTTTTGATTAGGGGTGATAGTAAACAGAAAAATGCATAAACATACGACAGACATATAAAAGGCATCAAAGGATCATCAGCTTTTGCTAGAAAACGTAGCCCAAGAACTCCCAAGCACGGCCGCCATCTAGTGGCAAGCAGACAGTCTGCTGGCAGCAGGTGTTACCTTTCCATTTCGTCAGAACTCTCCACAGCAACATGACATAAGTGGGGAAATTATTATTTTTCCAATTTGTAGACAAAGTGACTGAGATCAAGGGAGGAGCTAGTAGACTCATGATGTCATGTAACTTGACTTTAACTCGGATTTTCTGATTGCAGGGCAGATCTTTCTGTTTTTTTCTTATATAACACTCAGTGTCATTATCCTATTTGCAAAAAATAAATAAATAAAACAATCTTAATATTTTACTATGAAACCACGCGTTGAGAACTTGTGGAAAACAACCACTTAATTTTGTGTTTAGGCTAATTGCAATGATGCAGTTATGGGATGTCCCAGGATTTATGACCCTGTATGTGGTAATGATGGAGTTACCTACCCCAGTGAATGTACACTGTGCTTTGAAAACAGGTGAGGATAAAGTTCAATTTTTAAGTACTTATTTTCAACTACTTATCATTAGAATTTCACATTTTATTCTCTTAAAGCCTAGTCAATAGGTCAATAAAGAAATGTTCTTTCTTTTCATAAATTTGGTATGTTAATATGATTTAAAAATTGTTTGGCTAATAAAAGCCCCAATTCTCTCTTTCTTTCCCTCTCTCTCTCTGTTTTTTGTTTGTTTTGTTTTGTTTTGAGACAGGGTACAGCCCTCGCTGTCCTGGAACTCCAGGCTGGCCTTGAACTCAGAGATCTGCCTGCCTCTGCCTGCTAAGTGCTGGAATTAAAGGTGTGTGCAAACACCTCCCAGCTAAGCAGGAATTTTCTTAGCAATACAGTTGATAGTCTAGATTTTAAAAAAGCCTATGCGTACAAAAAAAACCACTTTAACCTAAAAAAATAATTTTTGACAATAGCAGACACTGCATTTTTAATGCTCCTCCAAATGTGAATTATACAATTTTTAATGAGCAGAAATGTATTTTATAACATTTGCTTTCATGGGTATGAGTGCTAACCTCAACAAAGTTTTATTTTCTGAAGTGTTTAATGTTGGTGAACAGGAATCAGACCAAGGGCACTGAGACAAACTGTCACAATTTTTCTATTTCACTATGACCAAACATATGTGTCAGTCATTATGCTAGGCCCTCCATGATTTCCATGTGCTTGTGACCAGAAACAAAACAAAAGCAAACAAACAAACAAATGCTCATGGGGACATGTAAGTTTTTCCTGTAAGTTGTAGCAATTGCCAGCAAACAGAACGTTAAAGGTTACATGGCCAAAGCAAAGAGAGCAATATTCTGTAACTGGAAGGTGGAAGAAAGGCTTAATGAAAAGAATGCCATTTAAATGAGACTCTGAATTTCAATCAAACAATGGAGATCCCCAAAATGACAGAAAACACTTATGTTTTCTAGAATTGACTCCATGTTAAAGACTTTAGCTCAGGCTCAAGTGACTCTAAATGGTCCTTATTCACCCACATGAATTTCTTCTCTCTAATGTATCCTCAGGGATGTCTCTAAATGATTTCATAAAAGTCTCAGGCTTTACCTAGAATTGTAAATAGACACTTCAGACCCAGAGCAGTAGACACTCGGCTTTATGGAGAGTGTGCATCCAGTGTATAAATGGTGCCAGGCGTGATAGCATATGCCTGCTACCTTGACATTGCAAACGTAAGCACAAGAAACCTTGTTCCAGGCAAGTCTGTGATCCACCTGTCTACCTGGGGTGAGGCCTTGGATCAGAAGGTTGGGAGGAACAGGTGAGCCTTGTGGAAAGAATACATTTGAAACCAAGTGTTAATTTTCTCATGACCTATGTTGTTGACACTAAAGTCAAGTATCATTGTTTCCATCCACGGGGAGGAGCAGAGTCCCACAACACACTCAAGACTTGTGCAATCTCCAAGAATGGGTTCTAAAGTCCAAAGGCCTCTATTTAGAGTGAAGCATTTGGAAAATATGAGCAAAATGCTGAACTCACTTTCCTCTGACCTTTAAATCTACTAGTTGCAATTTGCGCTTTGCAGTTTGTCATTTATGTGTAAATGCAGGAGGCACATTCTGCTGCACATGCAGCATTGCACCCTGCACTCTGTAATAACACTTATGTCTAAAGATACGTTTGGCTTCCTCAACATGATCGATGCTCTAAGGTTTCTATAGTGCCTTTGTCTCTGTTGCCCATAAAAGTCACACAGGGGGCTGACACTCCCTGTAGGTCTAGGACCCAGAGATCTAGGATAGAACCAAATAGGACTGGGGAAAAAAAAGTCAATGCAATGATTCCTAATGATAGTCTGCTCTTCAGAGATTACTGCCTAGCCCAATTGTCATCAGGGAGGCTTCATCCAGAAACTGGCAGAAACAGACGCCAGACCCATGGCCAACCATTAGGTGGAGCTCAGAGAACCCTGCTGAAGAGGAGAGGAAGGATCGCAGGAGCCAGAGGGGCCAAGGACATCACAAGGAAACCCACAGAATCAACTAACCTGGGCTCAGAAAGGCTCGCAGAAACTGAACCACTGATCAGGGAACCAGAATAGAACTGACCTAGGCCTTCTGCACATATGTTATAGTTGTGTAGTTTGGTTTCCTTGTGGGACTCCAGCAGTGGAAGCAGAGGCTGTCTTAGACTCTCTTGCTGGCTTTTATGACCCTTTTCCTCAGCAGTCTTAATACAAAGGGAGGTGTCTGGTTTTACTGCAACATGATACACCAGGTTTGGTTGATATCCATAGGAGGCTGTCCTTTTCTAAATAGAAATAGGGGAGGGGTGGATGGGAAGTTGCAGAGAAGAGGTGAAGGAAAAGGACTAGGAGGAGAGGAGGCATGGAAAACTGCAGTCAGTCCCAATGTGAAAGAATACTAATAAAAGATGTTTAAAAGTCACACATATAAACAACAAATACTGACTCAGCAGGTTGTGTTTATATATTTGTACACATACAACACACACATAGCAGTATTAATCAAAGAAAGAGAAGCTATCAATTTGAAAGTGAATTGGGGGAATGAGGGATTTAGATGGGGGAAACTTGGGGAGGGTGGAGAAAGAAAAGGGAGAAGTGCTGTAATTATATTTTACTTAAAATGTATTGTTTTAAGTTGCACTAAAATGACCTGTGTGGTAATTGCTGGAGCCAGAATCTGACCCTAACTGTTGGAGTTTGACATACTCAGAAAATGCCAAACAGGGTTTTCTTATGATGAGCCCAGACTTAGGAGGGGCCTGCCAGGTATGTTAAATCAGGACATTGTCTTCTATGCTTTCTTAGAGAAACCGTTAGCGGTTCGTTTCTATAGAAAAGCAACTACTGACCTAACTCTCTGTGCTGCTAGAAGTGTTTTCTGTCTGTGTGGGTCAATACATAACTAGTTGTCACTGGCTCTTTTTTTTTTTTT
>CM053764.1:2020012-2032854 GCA_028658305.1 Pachyuromys duprasi
TGCCTTTTTGTTAGTTTGGCTAGGGGCTTGTCTATCTTGTTGATTTTCTCAAAGAACCAGCTCTTGGTTTCATTGATTCTTTGAATAGTTTTATTTGTTTCTAATTGATTGATTTCAGCCCTGAGTTTGATCATTTCCAGCAGTCTGCTCTTCTTGGGTGTATCTGCTTCTTTTTTTTTTTTCTAGAGCTTTCAGTTGGGCCATTAAGTTGCTTGTATGAGATGTTTTAAATTTCTTCTTGAAGGCACTTAGTGCTATGAACTTTCCTCTTAGCACTGCCTTCATTGTGTCCCATAAGTTTGGGTATGTTGTGCTTTCATTATCATTGAATTCTAGGAAGTCTTTAATTTCTTTCTTAATTCTTCCCTAACCAAGCTGTCCTTGAGTAGCAAGTTGTTCAGTTTCCATGTATGTGCAGGCCTTTTGCTATTTCTGTTGTTGTTGAGGTAGGACCAATTTATAACACCCCATTAATCTGTAAACCGCAATGACAGACACTTTTTCTACTCTGTTGTATCTCTTGTGAATATAATAGGAAAGAACAAATATTCATTGAGTATATAAGTACATGAATTAATAAATGAATTCAAGAAAGAGAAAACTGAGAATTATAAGCCTCTCTTTAAAATAAAAGCAGAATTATTTTAAATTTCATTGCCGTTCTCCCATGGTCACTTATCTGTGCCAATAAACTACAAGCTGACCGTTATCTTTTTTCTTAAATTTTTTCTACAGGAAACGCCAGGTTCCTGTCCTCATTAAAAATTATGGGCCTTGCTGAAAGTCAAGATTTTGAACTCTGCTAAGACTACCATGTTTGGTTAGCCTGTTTGTTGAATAAATATATCTGAATACGTGTTGTTCTTCCCAAAGCTTTCTTCTCAAAGACATGGATGAACATAGAGATCAGGGAACTTAGGAAAGACCCAGACTAGACTAAGCTTCACCAGTTAAGTTTTCATGCCTGTAATGTCAGACATTACAGATAATGACAACTCATGATTGAGGAAGAACATGTGCAATGAAGAGAATTTGGATGAGGATGAAGAAGTCTTCCTGTGCTATGCACAAGAAGAAATCTGCCAAGAAGAAAAGGGGCTGCTTACCCAAAGAAGTGAGAGGGAGTACTGAGCTTCCACATCCCTTCAGGGGTACCCTTGTCCTGTGAGTAAACTTAGAAGAGTGAAGTCACTTAACACTTCAGCAAACAAGCTTCACGGATATTCTTTTAGATCTGGCTGACTCTCCTTTAACCACTATGAGTGCCTCTTTCTTTAACCACAATCACCTTTTGTGGATTGTGCCTTAAATCTCTTCAACAGGAATTTGAGGTAATAGCCCCTATTGTAAGATTTTTCGTGTCTATATTAAATAATAAAATGTAGATATAATGTAATATAATATAGACAAATAAAGTAGAAGCAAGGAAATATTCCACAGGGGGAAAATATCCACAGCTACTTAAAACAAAAATAAAAGGGAAATCAGCTTCAGATTTTGAGGTTCTAAAAAAGTTAGTCTAAGATGTAAAGGTAGTGGAGAGTCAACACCAGTGAGGCTGTGTCAGAGTATATAGTATAGTGGAGAATGGGTCAGCCATTGAGCCAGAAATAACCAAGGCACTACACTAGGAAAGCACAGTTGCCTGATTACGGGCTTCTGGTGATATTCCAGAATTCCTGCCTTGAAACTGAACACTTAACCACTAGAGGATGCTGTAGTCTAGCAACTGACTCAGCCTAACCAGCCTGACAGCTCTCACCTTGCTAACTCAAGTTATGGATGCAAGATGGCTTTCAGCATCTTATCTGAGGTGCTAGAGGACACTCGAAGGGCACTGAACATGAAATGAGTCTGCAGTGGTGACACTGATTTAATTACTGACTGCTGTAAGTTGTCCTATCTACTTGGAACAGTCTGCAAGTTCACATACACACACAAAAATTGGTTTTGTTTTGTTTTTATAAGCAAATATAAGCCCTAATCTCAAATTTATCTTAAAGGCTCTGCTTTCTGGGCCCATCAGGAGTCAGACATGTGGATTCTGTCTTCATGTGTGGTACTTATATTTCAATAGGAATGTCTAATAAACCAGAACATGTTTTAAAGAGAAACTAATCAACACTAAGAAGAATATAAAACTTAAACCTGTGAAGAATGATTCAAAGAAGGAAAATTGGCTGAAAGAATAAAACCTGCAGAACTTGGAGGGCCTTTTCAAAAAAAATTCCAGGATAAAGAATATTGACATTACCAACTCAGCTCTAAATACATATCTATATTGCCCCAACTCTTTCTGAGTCCCCTTTTCTTAAGTTTCCTCCTCCTAACTTCATGGGGTTTTTTGTTTTGTTTTATTTTGCTTTGCTTTTTTAGAAAACAACTCACTGAGACTAGTTAGTGCTGATCATATACTCAAGAGCATAACACTGTCCGTGGAACTGTCACCCTCCTAAAGACCCTTAAAGAAAATTGACTTTCCCTCCTCTAGGAACCATTAGCTGTCAATACCTCCTTATTTAGGGGTGGGTTGTTCTGTGACCCTCCCATATTCATGCTGGAAAGTTGACTGGCTTGTGTAGGCAAAAAAGATCTTTCCACCCTCTACTGGGAAAAAGAAAATCTGTTTTCCTCAAAGGAGTGATCCTGAGGATATCCGTCACAGTCCCAGGTCAGGCCGGATCCTCAGGAGCAGCTGGCCAATAAAACTCTGTTTCATAGTGGCTTTTTTCTTTTGATTTTGTTTCAGTTCTTATTTTTAAGACAGAGAAAACCCATGAAGTTGTGTGGATAGGAGTGGGGGAAGACCTGGGATTTGGGCGATAGGGAAGAATATAATTAAAACATCTTAAATAAAATCTTCAAAAATAAATGAATAATTAGAAAAGCTTTCCAGCCACCCTTCCATGTTTTCTGTACCTGGGAGAGGAAGGTGCTGTATTCATGCCCCATTTCTGGCAGAACACTTACACAAACTTGTTCTCTGTGCTTTGCTTGGGAGCCTCTATGTCAACTGTGCAAGAGTGCTTCCCTGACAAGGACTGAGAAATGCACTAATTATCCATATAGACATATATTTTTAGTAAGCAGTTCTGTCCTATTCCATTAAGCATAACAATAGTAGTAGGTTTACCCCTATGGTCTATCAGTTCCTCAAGTGTGTCTTTTTGGCCAGTATACACTTTTGTCCACACATCTCTTGTTGCAAATGTTCATTACAATGACTCATTGGTCTGGTACAAGGCCTCTGGCTTCTGCTACTCTATCAATGCTCGAACTTTACTGGAACTCTTCTTGGATATCCTATTGTTGCCTTATGTCCTGGAGATCCTGTAGTTTTGGATCTGTAGGACCAGCCCCTTCATGCGTTGCAGCTGTCTATCAGTGGTGTCGATGTTGGGGTGGGCCAATTTAAAGGCCTGGTTCTGGGCCTGAGAGGTATCTGAGCTGGTTAGCCCATCTGCTGGCTCTCCTGCCCTCAGGGCCAGCTAACCAGCCACTCCCCTCCCCCACCCCTACTACCAGGGCCAGCCGTACCCTGCTGCCCAGGAGAGGTGCTGGGCCTGCTCTTGTATTGCAGCCGATGAGGAACATAGCCAGTTCTCCCACTCTCGTGACTCCTGGACAACTCTCTTGCCTGCCAAGATGGGGAAGGACAAGGAAGAGGAGGATTGCGCCTCTCCCTGGTCCATGCCACCACCCACCAGACAAGAGGCAGGGCCAGCTGTCCCACAGTCCCTCCCTCAAGACTGGTTCTTGCACCCCCACCATCAGTGTCAGCTCTACCATACTGCCCAGGCAAGGTGCAGGGGCCACTTTCCCGAGACCTACAGCTGGTGAGGGCTGGACAGGATCTCCTGCTCTCATAAACCTAAGGCCAGGTCTCCTGCCTGCAGCAGGTGGTGAGGGGAGACTGGGAGAAGAGAGGAGAGGATGGTATTTCTCCCCTGCTGCCACACAGGAAATGCGTTATCATTCAGGTCAGGACTTCCCCTTGTATCCTTCAGTAGTTGGCTCACCTGCAACTCCCAAAATGCGCTGGGCCGGAAGTACTGCAGCAGGCTAGTGATAGGTATGGCCTCCTGCTCTCATGTACCCAGGGCCAGGTCTTCCATGATGCCAAGGTGAGGGGTCAGCTCAGTTCTACACAGCCCTCAGACATCAACATGCCCCAGGCAGTAGCCCATACCAGGGACATCGGCCTGGCCTTTGGTAGCTACTGAACCCCGTTGCTGCAGGGCCATGGACTCAGATGTGGCTCTGGTAGCTGTACAGGCCAGGACTCCACCATGGTCCAACATGGCGTCACAGGCTACTCACATCAGGTTGTCGCTCACCACGCTCAAGTCTCCGGTTCTGCCTGTCCTCACTGTAGCCACATTATTGTGTTTCTTCCTCCCATCTCCCCCCTGTTTGCTCCTCTTAGTGGCACCTGGGGTCTCTGGATGCCCAAGGTTGTGTCAGGGGTGGTCTATTGAGTATATCTTTATGCATTTTCAAAGTTGACAATTCCATGACAAAATTAGAAATAGAAAAATCAATTAGCTTTGAATACTCTTTCATAACTTTTGTTTATTACCTACATATACTTCCTCATCCTCTAATACTTAGCCTTTTTTCTTTTCTTTTTACCTGATATACTGTACTCATTTATATATTTATTTACAGACATCCATATATATTTATTTATATACTCACTAAGTCTATATGTGTGAGCGCTCAAGGGAAATGATCCCAAATCATGATGAGGACTGGCACAAGCTGCTGTTGGGCCAGGTGTTCTGAGCTCACTTGCTCACTCACTCATTAATCCACTCAGCCACCACATGCCAATCACCTAGTGTATGCCACATGCTAGTCACTCTTCTAATCAGTGTAGATTCCGTATTCATTGAGTCAGAGAGGGATGCCAACCCTTTTGGAGTTAATATTCAAATGGAAGAGATGCATCTTTACCATAAGAGAGTAAACATACAGATAGTTTCAGGTTGAGAACTGCAGTGGAAAGAAGTGTGGTGATGTAATAAAAGTGACAGTAGATCACAGAAAAGGGGCATGCTAGATTAAACACAAAGTAACTTTTATTTGCCTGATGTAATTGTCTTCTCTGAGGTTTCTTGCCTCTATCTGCTAACCTAGGTCCAGTCCTGGAAGCTTCTAGCTTCCCTAAAATCTAATCTAGGCCTAGAATGTTTTCAGCCTCTGAGACTTACTGCTAAATAAGCTCATCCTTTTTAGTTCTTTCTGAACTCTGGTTGGCTGGTTCAACTTGGCTGTTCTGGCTTAAACACCTCTCCAAGCTGAATGACTCAGTATGTATTCTCTTGTTTGTTTGTTTGTTTGTTTTTGTACTGAACAGCACTTCTTGGCCTCTAACTCTAGCAATGTGATCTAATCTTCTGGCTCCTTCTCACTCTCTGGCTCACTCTGCTTCACCTGTGTCTTGATTATTTTCTCTCTCTCTCTAATCCTCCTTTTCCTGTCTCTTCTGGTAAGAATTGGGCATATCCCTATCTTGACTCATTCTGTCAAATCTTTTCCTGATTTGTCACTTTGTCTGTCTCTCAATTAGCTGCCACTTTCAAACGTGGCTGCTTCCTTCTACAAACTAACTTTACCTTCATTGTTTGAGATTAAAGGTGTGTGCTAAAGATGTGTATTCCAGCCAAAGTAGCTGTATTGCTGAATTAAAATAACTGTACAATAGACAAAAGTTATTGTAGTAACTTCCATCAAGAGGCAGAACTTATTTCCTACCCTACATCTTCCCTAGCTTTGTGACAGACTTTTACCAAAAGAATGTAGTTGAGGTGACAAATATTCAGTTTCAAAAAACACCTCAAGGGACTTGTAATTTCTTTTCTCATCCTATTCAAACCTGAGCTGGCCTGATTGATGGAAGCATCCTATGGGGAAAACTCAGGCCTTCCAATATAGTTACTCTGAAACCTCAGTGACTTTCCAAATGACCTTAGGTACCACAGGACACAGCAGGCAGGCCATCCCTGCAAAGCCTGGTTAAACTGTTCCATTGAGTCATGAACAAATAATCAACGCTACATGACAATAGATGACTGAAATTGAAGCAAAGATGTTGCAGCGTTAACTGGGGTTATCAGGAGGGCATTGGCAAGAAGCCCGTTCTTGAAAAGAAACATAAATAACAGCTAAGCCAGCCTTGTAGAGATTCATGAAACAAACTTCTAGGAAAATGGAAATAAGTTCCTAAGGGTAGAAGAATCAACAAGAAACAAGAATGTTATGTATGAAGCCAGATGAGTACAAGGAAAGGCAACATTGGAACAGGAGATAAGGCAGAAGTGTAAGGGAGGCTTATCATGTAGAACTAGGTACACTGTGGTCTCAACATTGGATTTTATCTTCAACAAACAAAACATTCGTGAGAATTTTTAGGAGTACATAATATAATATTTCTACAAATAAATATTAGCTTGAAGAACAGATCACAGAAAAGGTAAATGACACCAGTTAAAAGGCAGTTGGTTTATTCTAAGCTACAGACAGTATATAATGACTGTGGATGAGGACTGACTTTGGGGATGAAGGAAAGATTAAGAAAGCTATAGGACTTACTAAGATTTGGATACACTGAATGTCTGATGAAAGAATGAGAATAATCAAGAATGTCTTTATGTTTGAGACAAAATCCATATGGCTGAATCACAGAGAAATACATTGAGAGTTGAAAATAGGCAACAAAGGGTAGATTTGATAATGTTTCATTATCTGGTGTGGAGATACAGAGAAGGCAATTGGCTGTCTGCCTGGATGCAGGGTAGAATACACAGAGACATGAATTTGGAATTCTTTAGCATGTCTGTGGTATTTAAAGCCACAGGTGAACATGGATGCACTGATTTTGGATGAATAAACAGTCTTGACCACATAGATATGATAGGAAAAGATTGAGCTGTTGAATGTGTAGAAAATAACAGTATGAAATCATGAAGGACATGCTACAGAACATCATGTTTTAAAAAGAGTGAGTAGTCAGTGAGGCTTAATGCTACTGGGAAATTTATGAAAGCCTGGAAGATACAAACCTTACAGAGAAGTCACTAGGGACAAAGCCAAGAACAATTTCAGGAAAATAATGATGAAACTAGAATGTTACCATGGGATGAACTGAAGAATGAATGAGAAGGAAGAATGGAGTACAGACAACTATTGAATAAATTTTGCCGAACCCAGACAAGCATAGCATATCCTCACTTATAAGTGGATATTAGCCATATAATATAGGATAATCATACTGCAATCCACAGTCCTAAAAAAAGCTAAATAACAGGGAGGATCCTAGAGAGAATACTTAATTCCCATTCAGAAGGACAAAGAGAGTAGACACCAGAAGTGGTTGAAGAGAGGGAATAGGACTGAAGCCTACTATATATATATGTCTTCTAAAAGACTCAACCCAGCAGGAGATCAAAGCAGATGCTGAGACTCAAACTTTGGGCAGAGCTCAGAGAGTCTTATGGAAGAGTAGGGGGCCCAGAAGGAAGCAGAAGGGACAGGAGCTCCACAGGAAGACCAACAGAGCCAACAAATCTGGGCCCAGAGGGACCTGCAGAGACTGATACACCAACCAAGGATCATACATGGAGAGGATGTAAGGCACCTGCTCAAATGTAGCCTATAGGCAACTCAGTCTTCATGAGGGTTCTCTAGTAAGGGGGTGGGGGCTGCCTCAGACACAGACTCTGTTGCCTGCTCTTTGAGCACTTATCCCTGGTGGGGCAGTCTTCCCAGGCCACAGAGGAAGTGGATGCAGGCAGGCCTGATGAGCCTTGATAGGCTGAGGTCAGTTGGTAGGGGAGGAGGGCTCCCTCTCTCTGAGGACTAGGGAAGGAGGATGGGGGAAAAGAGGGAAGGAGGGTGGGACAGGGATGAGACGAGGGAAGGGCTATGACAGGGATGTAAAGTGAAAAAACCTTAAAAAATAAATAAAAATAAGAATAAAGAAATTTTGCTGATAAGAAAGAGAATTGTGGCTGTATATGAAATAAAATGAAGTCAATGGAAGATCATAGGTGGTTTCCAAGCGTGTTTGAGCCTTGCTGTTGTACCCTAACATTGATCTCTTTAGTAGTCAATACAAGAAATGGAATCTTCCATTCCATGTTGGACATTGCTAACATTATTATTTAGTATTTCCTTAGCTGTTGACTCCTTCAACCAGCACCAGACTAGAACTATGACTGATGAGTCTTCAGAGATTTTGACCACTTTTGCAAAAAAGTCTTCATGTAATACATGTGATACTAACCTCAGACTATTTCACTGAGTTATCAGAGCAACTGGAAAACATGAAAGCACACCAGAAGAATGACAATGGAAAAACTCATCCACACATACTACAAGGGTCTGGCACAGCTGGGAATTTTGGGGGTAAGTCACAGAAGATATACAAGGAAGTGAATAAAAAAACTCTTCAAGGACCTGTGACTATTAGACTTTAAACAACAGTTAGAGTTTGAATAGAGATAACTTGCACTAATGGAAAATATACTCCTGGAGGTCATGTCATAAAATTATTAAAGAAAATCATAGTGCCCGGTGTAGGGTACCTCTCTAGCAATTGCTAACTGTAGATGACCTTTAGCTGCCCCCACAGAAAAAATAATAAAGAACCGCGTCACTGTTCTTGGTTACCCATCAGAACTAAATGATAAGGTCCTGCTGCTGAAAAATACTACACAGAACATGAAAAAATTAAGTTGAGACCTATCTGGAGATTTCTTGCTACTTTCTATAGATTTCATGGTGTCAGAAGTTTCTTGCAAGTTGCTGGGGGAAGGGGAAATCATTAATAGTCCTACTTAGTTGGACCCAGTGTACTACATTGCTATTATGCCAAGCAAGATGTTCCCACTAGTGAAATGGTACACACAATTGCTTTCTGGTTTGATCTAGGGATGAGATCATGTCTGGCAGTGTTAAATGCTTAGAATCCATGAACACTCTTAGTACACTGATACACTTTCTTTAAGGACACACCCATAGCCCCATGTAGAATTCGCTATGTGAAGTTAAAAGAAGTTATTAAATCTTGTCTACACACTTGGTAGCTTTGTGTTTTGTGGGAATTAAGCTATAAATGCATTAATTCAGCATTACAGCCATGTTTAGAACAGTTTCTTTTTGTGTGGGGTACATAGCAAAGAAAGAGGAATCTGTAACTTCTAATAACTTCTAGTAGCTTATTTGTTTGAACTGTTGTTCTAAGGAATTGTCTCGAGTTATTCACTTGCTATTTCATAGTCAATGACTACAATGTTTTTGCTATCTCCTAATGAGCTTGGAAAGGATATTATTGGAGACTTTGTTAGAAAGAAAGTCCAGGAAAAATGCATATTGACACTTTTCAAGATGGGGATGGATTTTAAGAATATTTTGTTCTATGTGATTACTCAGGCAAGAAGAGCCACTGCAGAAGATGTTTTGAATAACAATATAAATAAAATATGTTGTTTGGATATCAAAAATCTTTTTGCCAAGGCACTCTGGGTATTATCCAATGAGAGAAAGTTAAAAACACCCACAAAAAATAAAGATGAAAGTTGTTAATTGGCTCAAATAACATTAAGTTTGCCGGGCCTGATGTGGCTCCCATCACCAATGAATATCTCACATCTAGTAGCAAACAGTGGCAGACACCCCTGTGACAGTGTCCTAAACGGAAAGGGCAGGGATTTGTGGGAGACAATCTGCCTGGGAAGTGGCGTTAACATTCTTGTATGCAGTAACTTTCTGGGGTGCATTAGGAGTCCTGGTTCACTGTTATAATGTTCAGGATAACACAATTGTTGTGCTAGTTTTCTATTGTTGCTATTGTGTTAGCATAAAAAATGTGATATACACTCTTAGAAGACATACAACAGCATAAGGGAGGGGTTGGGAGGGGAGGAGGGAGGGAGCTACAGGGGGTATACAAAGTGAATAAAGTAAATTAACAAAAGAAAAATATTAATTCCCTTAACATTCTAGAGATGTGAAGACTAAGTTGGTTGCAATTTATTGAAGTTCAATTTATTGAAGTTCAATTTATTGAAGCGTCATCTGGGCTGGCCTCTGGGACTCTGGGAAGATTCTATTGCTTTGCTTTATTATCTTCTTCTTTCCCAACTGCAGCCTTTAGCTTCTTCACTCTGATGCCTGTTCTGGCTTTTGTACAACCCCCTTTCTGTTTTAGTTTGACAATTCTTCATCTTCCTCTTTTAAGAATGTTCATATTATATCACTGAAGTAACCAGAACATCCAAGACTCCCTCCCCATCCCATATGAAACCCCTTTCTTCTCACAATGTATTTAGATGCTCAGAGATTATGAACAGACATTTTAGGACACTACTTAGGCTCTTGAAACTACTGATCAATAACTTATTCCACAGCAACTAAAGCATGTCAGTGACTGTATGCCTATGAAATTCACTTATCTTCTCATAACATAGGTCTCATGCCTATGAATAAAATAATATGAATGAACTGCTGAAAACGAGAACCTCTGTCTAGCTGAGAACATCCTCCAAAATATGATGTTGTCCTAACAGGCATGGTGTGTGCTTCAAACCAGTCATTAAAATGTGTTGCTGTTTCTGTCATTGTTAGAATCCACACATACAGGGATCAAGAGACAGAATATACCCAAAGACCACTCTGAACGATTACATCTTTCTGTCCTTCAGAATTCAAGTTCTGTTTCTTTCAGGGTCTGAACTTCAAAGAGAATGTTTCTGTCACATGGCATGGTAGTTCTATTGATCTTGGAGCCAGTACTGTTGTTTGGCCATTTTGGAATTTTCCTGTCACCAAGGCAACAAACAATTCAAAACAAGGTAATTGGTGACTGTTACTAGGGAAAAATAGAATGCTGTTACACAATTGGACAGGGTAGATTATGTTTAAAACTCAGGTGCTTCCTGAGAAGCTCATGAATTTTTTTCAATAATAAACATTGGTGGAGGGGCTTGAGAGATGGCTCAGTGGTTAAGAGGAGCCAGGTTTAATTTCCAGCACCCACATGGCAGCTCACAACTGTCTTTAACTCCAACTCCAGGGGCTTAACCCTCACACAGACATACATCCAGGCAAAACACCAATAATGAGATGAAAAGAAATAAAAGAAAAAAACTTTAAAAAATTTTAGTGGAAAACTACAGAAACTGAACAAAAAAGACTATTAATACTCTTTACAAATTAAGTTTTGAATTACCCTAACAGGTAAAGAATGTCAACCAGACAAGATTCTACTCATGGTCCACTCATAGTCTCACGATCTATTAACACTTATCATAGGAATGATGATGGTGGCAGTTGCACATGATTTTTCTGGCCCTTTGGTCACACTTATTTGATTTGTGCTAATCAATCATTTCTTATTTATTCTCCTCCTTTTTCTATTTTATATTGTATCAGAAATTATATATGGGAATAAGCAATTTTACAATTTAGTATCTAAATACAGAATATAATGGAGCATTTTGGCTTACATACAAATTTATTCATCATACTACATAAAAGCATGACATCATCGTTTTTTGTTATTGAATGAGGTTTAAATGAGGCTAGAAGGGAGATGCATGAGAACCCTACCACCAAAGGATGAGCTTTGTTGATTATCTGTCTAGATTCTTTCTTTAGTGTGGTTATGGGTGTTTGTTTGGTTAGGGTTTTGTTTTTCTGTAAAATTGGCAGAAATGAAAACCTGCAAAGTATATTTCCCAGGTTCCCTTGACAGTGGATATTAAAATTATACATAGTGAAAAGAGGAAAAAGAAAGTCATTTCATTTTCTGTTGTCTGTGGTACACCACGAAACGGCACCAGTAAGAGCATAGCCGAAATCTATGCCAAGTTGCAGTATAGCACATACCATTGTAGAAAACTATTATTGTCAGCAGCAGCAGCACAAACTTTTGCACCAAATGCAAGGATGCAGCCTCAGCACCTTCATCAAACAGATGCCAAGAGCTGCTGGCTTTAGTCCAGATTCAATAAGAGCTTCTAGTTTTGAGCCCCAGCCTTTTCTCTTTTGTTCCAACTTTCTGAGTTCATTGTAACTGATTCTCTACACTAAATCTTTTTGCTTGAAGTATCAAGAATGCCCTATGATTTCTGGGATTGACACCAACAGACATAGATATGAATCTCACTTTTACAAAATACAAAAGAAAATAATTTTCTGAAACTGGGTGCTGTTTCTGGTAAGTAACTGAAACTTAAATTGTTGTTTGGGAAATTGATTTCTCATCTTATCTAGGGAGAGCGGAGAGTGTAGAAGAACAACTATGTGATCTTATACAAGATAAATTATTTTTCAGATCAGGTCTTCCTAGAAGGCAGATATAGAAAGACCTGGAAGGGAAAGGAGCTCCAAAAGAAGACCAACAGAGCCATAAAAACTGAGCCCTGGGGGCCCTGAAGAGAATGATACCCCAACCAAGGACAACACATGGAAAGGACCTAAAACCCCAGCTCAGATGTAGCCAATAGACTCAGTCTCCAAGTGGGGGACCCTGGTAAGGGGATCAGGGACTTTCTCTGGCATGAACTCAATGGTAGGCTCTCTGATCACCTCCCCGTGAGGGGTGCAGTCTTGACAGTCCACAGAGGAAGAAAATGCAATCAGTCCTGGTGAGACCTGATAAGCTAGGGTCAAATAGAAGGGGAGGAGGACCTCCCCTATCAGTGGACTAGGGGTAGGAGCTTATGGGGAGAAGAGGGAGGTGGGGTGGGATTGGGAGGAGAAGAGGGAGGAGGCCATAGCCTGGATACAAATTGAATAAATTGTAATAAATGGTAATAATTATAAAGGAAAAAAGA
>CM053764.1:2032954-2052190 GCA_028658305.1 Pachyuromys duprasi
ATAAAGCTGGTGAAATAGTGGAAGAAATTATACAAACTATAATGTACAAATTATTTGTTTTGTGAAACAATGAATGAATTAAGAAAACAAAATCAGCAGGACATGTGAAGTTATCTGACTACTATAAATGTTTAGAAGTTCCCACTCTGTTCTATACCTTATTTTCTAGCCTCATTTTTTCTTTTGCCATTTCTGTCTCTGTCTCTACCTCTATGTTACTTATCATCATTTTTAAAATTAACATGAAATTATAGGTTTTATCATGACATCTTCATATCATGTGCTTTGCTCATATTCACCCTCCAACACTGGCTGTTTTTCTTTCTCTTCTACTGTAGCCTTTCTCCTGCCAAAGAGCACCCATCTGATTTCATCACACACACACACACACACACACACACACACACACACACACACACAGATGTTATATGTTTCAAACCTTTAAAAATTGAAATTTAAGCGGACATTATACAAAGATTGATACTTGACTGATTTTGGAACTTCTAAGGGACATGAGTCACTTTTGCTGAAGGTAAAGGGTCAAAGTCCCAGATGAAGATGAAGTGCCTGTGCTGATGGGTCCAGAGACAGGAAAAAGCTATTGTTCACTCTGTTGAATCAGAATCCTTTTAAGTAAACATAAAAGGGATGAAAATTAAAGAATATGGTGGATCTGTGAGACAGTGCAGGAAGGGAAATGCAAGGCCCAGGAAAGGAGAAAAACATGCACCTTACAACCATACAGAAGGTCCCCATGCCCACACAATGCCAATGGGGTGTCCTGTGGCATATGTGAGGTACGTGATACAGATTCTGCATATGAGAGCAAACATGCAAACTTCAACTTTTGAATCTGATGTGGATATTCAGCCCCTCCAGGACTACTGATAACTGCAGTCAAGCAACATGTCTTCAGCACCTATTTAATACCACTTCCTTAGTAGAATTCTGAATTGGAAGAAAGAGCCACTATGAAGGGTACAGATTGGAGGCACAGTAATCAAGAGAGAAAAGTGTGAGAGACTGGGAGCTGGTATCTTTTGGTACCTTCTCCTTCCAGCATAAGATGGAAATGTAAACAGAGCTTCCGAAGAGTCATTTTAAAACACTATGCATGAAGGAGCCCAGCTAAGCACTAGGGCAAATTATCTTCAAAGGAAAGATCAGCATTGCACTATTGTAATTTGTCTACTACATCTCACATAGTCACTGTTCTCTGATCTTGCTTCTACCTCTCTACCCTTACTACAAGGATCTACTGCAAGAGAATGAATCAGGTCTTTCTCAGCTATGTCTCTAAAAACTAACATGGTTATTCTGCCTCTGACTAGGAAAAATACACTTGGCAATTCATGGTTTTGGAAAACCATATAGACTTTTCTTCTCGTATCATATATCAGAATTTACTTGTCTTTTATAAAATTTTCTATTTTACATTTTTTGTGTGTGAGTAAGTGGTTTAATGGAATGAAGTTATTCAGCATAGAAATCAAAGCATACACAATTGTTTTATAGCTTTTCTCACTGTCAGTATGGGCACTATCTAGACAATATAAATAAGACCCTAAAGATTAATCAATAAAAATTAATAAAAATACTGAGACACAATTATATTTGCATTATTTCTTTTTACAATTCAAATCAAAGTAAATATTGTTTTAATTGTTCATATTATGTTGCTGAAAAGGAAAATATGAAATTATTTAATCTTCTGATTATTTTTTCTTGTATACATCACCAAAATACTAATGTTTAAGTAGCATTGAAGTTAACAATTGAAATGACAAGCTATTCCCACTGGCACAACAGTATAACAATTGCTCTGGCAGTAAACAAGCACTTTCTGGTTGGCAATAAGGATCACTTCAAGACATGGAACCATAACTGGCCCTACTAATGGTCCTAAGAAATTACGGTTGTTATATACTCACCAATCATACCACGTTCGTCTAAGCTTCTCCTCACAGTAGACGGTAATTAAGACATCCCAATGGGTCAAAGTGCTGAGCATAAAAGCCTGTAACATGTTTATCCCTAAGTGCGTGTGTTTAGCACAGCTCTTCCTGACAAGGCTCAAGGATCAACAAGAAGGACAGAGTGGAGAGACTGTACGAGCCAGAAGTAATGGGTGACTTGAGGGAAACAGAGCTTACCAGACACAAAAGGACAGTGGAATATTTTAATTCAGTGATTGTGAAAGCAAGACTGACCTATACAGGCTCAAGCTAGAATAAAATAATAATAATCCCAGTACAGAAGAAGTAGACAAAAATGTAAAATATTTTCAGCAACATTTTTGAGAGATTTGCATCAAGAACGCTAAATTCTAATAGAGAAACAGGAATAAATTGCGTTAGCTTAAGGAGCCTTTATGAAGTGTTCTTTCTGAATATCTCTAAGACAGACAGAGACTGGGACAAGGTCAGTCCTCCTTAATATACATGGTCAACAATTGACTTCTTAAGAAAGTAGGGATCAATCTCAGGTGATAAACAAGGCTAAGGGATAATTTTCACTATGGTGAGGACAGTTCTGAGAGCGAGTGACTTTTCATCACTGTGACAAAATTCCTGAGAAAAACAATCCAACAAGGGAAGATTTATTTGGATTTATTTGCATTCATGTTGTCAGAGATTTGAGTCCATGGTTAGCTGACTCTACTGCAGAAGAAAAATCAAGCAGCAGGGATTTGTCATAAAGGAGGCTGTTAATCCCCTTCTGAGATTAACAGGACGCAGACAAACAGAGAAAGAGAGATTGGAAGAAAACCACATTCTTGAGAAGAATCCTCCCAGCAGCCTGCTTCCTCCAGTCAAGCCCCATCTGCAATAGTTCCCACCACTTCCCAATAGTTCACTCAATCAGGAACTCATCCATAAAAATTTCCATTGAACGTGCAAGTAACCTCATGGTCCAATCATCTTCCAAATGCCCAACTTCTGAATTTCGGATCACACCTTCAAAATATGCATTTTGGGAAACATTTAATATTGAAAGCATGACAGGCAATTTTGAGCTGAGCTTCAAGGGGTGAACTGAGTTAACAAAACACATAACTAGTGTAACCCTGAAATAGAACTTCTCTTGGAGCCCAGAAGTTCCTGGGGGAAATGTTGGTGTCATTTGTGTGTCCCAAAAGTCCTTGACAACAAGCAATCAACTTTCAATGTAACTTTCTGCTCATCCTTTCAAACAAAGAAAAGTTTATGGATCACTTGTTTTTCCTTCTCATAAATAGAAGACAGAGGGTTAGGCATCAGATAGAAATGTCTGTTCTTGTCAACTTTTTATTTCTACCATTTGGAAGTCTTCAAACCTTGAGATGTTTGAATTCTTTATGGAAAATGAGACATATATAGAGAGAGATGTATTTAAAGTTATCCCTTATTATGCTTTCACAAAAGCCAATTAGGCATACTCTAAGATAACCACCTTGAGGTAGGCAAAGTTCGCTAAGATCAATTATGTGCCCTGAAGTGAGAGTGACTTCTTTACATTTGAAAAACCAAAAAAAAAAAAAAAACAAAAACAAAAACAAAAAACAAATGTTAGGGTGCCAGGACAAGACTAGCCAAAGCATATAAATATGAAAATTGTCACAGAGCAAACACCAATCAAATACTGTTATTCCTTGTGTTTAGATCACATGCTAAGCCCCAGGTTAACCTAGGTGTCCACCTGACTCAGTTTCTAAGTCCCATTTTTGCCTATTTGTCTGTCTGATTTCTCTCTTTCCCTGGATGGGCATATCTCTTGCTCAAATAGAGGAGGAAGGTGGTTAGGAATATTTACCTCTATCTCTCCAGATCACCCAAATTTTAGTAGATATGTCCTCCTTAATGCACATACATAATTTTATTAATGTTTCAAGAAAACTGTACTGGCCCAGTTGTTAGATACTTCCATAGGAACTGTTCAGGGAGGCCACAAACCCCCAAACCACACAAGCTTTAACTAGTTCTCTTCATTGCCTACAAGAATTAGAGGCTCTATTAATAATGACAGCATCCACACTACTATTATTTAACTAAATTAGCACGGCCTCCAATTACCTTCAAAATATCTATGTTTTTATGCATACTCAAAATCTATTCGCATAAAAGCCTTCTCTGGAGTGAATGGAAGTATGCTAGACCCAAAAGTTCTACCCTGACAGCCAGATTTCAAAGTGGCAGAAGGTGTCATTCCGGCTGCTGGGGTAAAAAAAAAATGTTCTTACCCAGCTATGACTACTGTAATCCACAGAACTAACCTTCCAGGTAATGTATGTCTACCTGGGCAACAATCTCATAGTTATGGAGGTAACCAACTGTTCTGATTGGGTTTGCATCTTGCTCTCTAGGAGGGAGCCCATTGCTAGTATTGAAAGCCTAGTTAATAGCCCATGCCTAGGAAGGTGCTAGTCCCAAAGAAACAACTTATTACAGTTGTTTTAACTAAATCATATAGCATCAAACTGCATTATAAATACATATGTTTATGCCATAGATAAAAGCTATTGGGCTTAATCAGAAAAGCTTTTTGTAGTGAATCGTGGTGAGTGTAGAGACTCATGGCTCCTCACAATGCTGAGAATAACTAATGGTGGAGGGTTTAGCACCAAACAACAAATTTATTGCACATCCTCTAAGGCATAAGAGGCTTTATGGAAGAAAAGGCAGGATGTAAGAGCCATAAAACAAGGTGAAATGCTATGAAATGCCTTCCTATGCACTTAACTTAATCTCTACAAATATGAATTCACAACAACTGCAGTTACCTGCAATGGTCTGCAGAAGGCTGACCCTCTGCACAGTTTTGGATGGGGAGGACCTTATGGAGCCCTACCTCTTACTCCTGAACTACTGGTTATTGATGGATTCTTGGACATAGGAAATCACTGTCATCAGTCCTGTACCTCCTGCCGAACCCACCAGGCTCCAAAGGATAGCTCCAAATTGATGGCCACACAGACAGCCCTCAGTAAACTCGGTGGGTCATCACACACACACACACACACACACACATACACACACACACACACACACACATACACACACACACACACACACACACACACATACACACACACACACACACATACACACACACACACACACACACACACACACACCTGAAATAGACATAAATGAGAGAAAGACATTTGCAGGAATGGGAGTAAACAGGGAGGTGAAGGCAGGTCAGGTGTGAGAGTGGCCTTGTCCCTTATGCATTTGTGTGACATTGTCAAAGAAAATAATTAACAAGACATTTGGAAGTTGGAAAATACAAAACTGTACTTGATTTACTTCTAAGAGTTGTATGTTTATGTATTTAAAATTATTAGGAAAGGGCAATAGATCAACCAGAGTCTTCATTTTATCAAACCTCAGCCCGTGAGTTTTGCATTCCATATTATTACATCTCTGTGTGCAGAAAATGAGGAAGACAGCTGATTACAGGAAGAAAGACTTATTTAGGTGATCTTTTTTATTTTCCTGCTAATATTAGCTCAGAAGTGAATGCAGTTTCTTACCCTTGAGAAAGATAATATTTATACAATCAGTAAGTAAAAACAATATTGTTAACTTTCAATACTTAAACCAGGAATATTTCAGTTCAGTGAGGCATATGAAGATTTACTTTTCAATAGTAATACCAGTTCCCAGGCTTGTAAGATAGCTATATACACCAATTGGGGATTCTGATAAAAATTTTTAAAGATTTCAAATTTTAAAGATTTGCATAAAATCTTTCTCCCTCCAAACATCCCAGTACTCCCTTGCTCCCATCCTGATTTTAAGCCTTCCTCTCTTTCTGTCTCTCTCCCTCTGCCTGCCCCTTTCCTCCTGATAACTCACTGAGTATAATTAGTGATCCTACAGGCACATAGATACAGGGTACTATCCACTGGGACATAGGAAACCTGCCATGGGTAACACCTCTGAAGAAGATTGACTCTCTGTCCCCTATAGGCACCATCAACTGCCAATAGCTCCCCAGTTAGGAGAGGGTCCTAGTGAGTACCTTCCCTGTCTGTGCTGGAATGTCAACTGGTTTGATCTTGTACAGGTCTTATGTCAACAAACACAGTTGCTGGGAACTCAGGACTGCAATGGCTTTGTCATAATCAGAAAACCCTATTTTATGGTCATCTTTCGTAAACACTGCCTCCCTTCTCCGTTTACACAATGCTCCCTGAGCATTCTTAGGAATGGAATGTGTTTTATATGTTCCGTTTAGAACCGAACACTCCACAACCACTTATTCTCAGAACTTTTACTGGTTGTTAATCTCTGTATTAACCACCATCCGCTGCACAAAGATGCTTCTCTGATGAAGGGGAGAGTGATGATAATCTATAGGTTTAAGAATAAATATATGGCAGGCAGTATGACACCATGTTTCTTTAGAAACATAATAGTAGTGGACCTTGCACATTTCAGGTGTGACACTGTGTAACCAGCATCCCACAGTAAGCCTGTGACATTGTGTAACCAGCGTCCTGCAGTAAGCCGGACCTCAGGTTCACTCGTCCCACATTGTCTGTCTTCCTTAGATTAGCTTCAGTGTTACAGTCACTTAGAATTGCCTTCTGAAATTCTTAATTGCAGAGAATTCTCTTCTCTGTTTAAAGAAACATGCTTCCAATGTTCTCATACTTAAGATATTTTCCTTGTAATGTGGACTAACAGAAAAATCACATGAGTGTCAATACAGTGAGATCTGTGTGTGCATAAGAAAAGCAGAGTGAACCTATTTTTAAAATTCTCTTACATAAGCATAAGTCAGGCCAAGCATTAGAGTTGAGGAATGAGGGCATTTAAAATTTATCAACAATGACATGACAACTATCTCTGGAACAAGAGTGCTAAGACATATCATCGCCATTCAAAACTTCAGCTGAGCTCACTCGTGTGAGATCCACAACCTGAAAATTACATAAGCAGGGAGATTTCTTATTTCCTGCCTGTTCTAGATCCTGTTGTCAGTTTATTGGAACTAAGTGTCTTTTCCATTTGTGCTGCAGCAGCAAAATACCACAGGATGAGGAACTTCCTCATAAATAACATAAATTTGTTTCTCTTGGTTCTGGAAACTTGGAAACCCAATGTTACAGTAACATGTTTGATATGTGGTGATGGCTCCTTCTCTCCTCCCCAGGTGGCATCTTGCTGCCGTGTCCTTACATGGGAGAAGATAGCAGGGCAATAAGAAGCCTTTATTGTTCCATTTAAGCCCCTTTAAAGATCACCAACCCATTCATGAGAGGAGCTACATGACCTCATATCTGCCAGAACAATGGCTCTTACCATTGATTATGTCTAATATTATATGACTACTGATGGTTCAGCTTAAGCACCTGGATTCAGGCAAGCACTCACTCATCTACTATGTTAGTGAATTTTATTCTATTCACTAACACATTCATTTTATTCATAAATTTATTCATGAATTTGTTGCATAGCTTCATTGTCTTTGAGAGGTCAAAAAAATAATAGAATGAAATGCTGAGCAGGTGCCCACTGAAGTCGAAGCGTTCATGTTACAAAGGCTTTCAGAGGCAATGAAACAAGACATCATCTATGGTGACAAACATCTTGAATTTTAACCAAGATAAATAGTCACATCTAAAACTTACAAAACATCAACACATTTAAAAGTGGTTCAGGGGGCTGGAGAGATGGCTCAGTGGTTAAGAGCACTGCCTGCTCTTCCAAAGGTCACAAGTTCAATACCTAGAAACCACGTGGTGGCTCACAACCATCTATAATGTAAACTGATTCCCTCTTCTGGCAGGTGTAAATGCAGACAGAACACTCATATACATAAAATAAATAAATCTTAAAAAAAAGTTTTAAAAGTGGTTCAGCCTCTGTGCCGCTCTTTTAAAATGTTATAATTTGATTGTATTCTTTAGCACAAGCAGAAAGATCAGTAAAAATTCTCAGAGAAATAGAAGCCCAACTTGGGCCACAGAGTCAAATCTGAAAATACAGTTTATAGCATATGAGAAGATTTTCAAAAAGACAAGGTTAGAATACTAGGGACCAGAGAAAGGAAGACAGGGGATAAGAAGGACATTAAAATTGTAATAAATCAAATTAGTTATGAATGTCTGGTTTCAGAACATGCATGTAATATAACTTATTGCTGTGAGAAGACACCATGACCACAGCAACTCTTATAAAGGAAAACATTTAATTAGGGCTGGATTACAATTTCAGAGGTTTAGTCCGTTATCATCATGGCGGGAAGCATGGCAGTGTCCAGACAGACATGGTGCTGGAGAAAGAGCTGAGAATTCTACATCTAGATCTGCAGCAGCAGGAAACTGTGGGTCACATTTGGAGTAGCTTGTCTGAGCATTCAAACAAATGAGTCTATGAGAGCCATTCCTATTCAACCCCCCACACATGATAGATCTTTTCTAAGAACAAAAGTTGCTATAGCCCAAATATTTGTCTAAAATTGGTTTCAGAGGTTCACTTTGCTGTCAGGCAGACCTACACTAGGGAGTGTTTGCTTTACCTCAGAGGTGGTAAAGCCTCTAGTTTCACATATAACTGAATTTCTAATACATTGCTTGTAAAGGCTGTGGATTAGGGAATATCCGATAGATTCAGCTGCTTATAGATACCAACTGAGTTTTAGATGTGTATGATTTTTTTGTTTGTTGGTTCTATGCCTAGCATATAGTATGTTCTTCCCAAAATAATGAGAAAATAACTAAGTATAAAATTGGTTCTTTGAAGATCACTAGAAAAACTCCCAGAAAAGGGCTCAAACATGAGTATTTCACTGACACACTCCCCACCCTACCCAGCTGTCCAATGAGTTTTTATTTCTTACACAGGCTTTAAAGCATGAAGTCAGTATCAGCATAGTGCTCAGGAATTCCAAAGGAAGGAGGTCTCTTAAAATAATAGTTTACATTCTTTGCTTAGCCTTATCTGTTACATCTGTGCCACAAAGCAGAGACAGAAATAGTAGAGGTGTCTGAAACCAAACAGAGCCTTCTGTTCTACCTCGCAATGACATCATCTATGCTAAGACTTAAACCAAGGACCAACTAGAAGCACTTGCATTCATCCTGTTCTTCTTAACTTGACTTGTTGCCCACCCTGGGCTGTGGCTTGTGGGCAGTGGCCAGTTGTTGAAGCTCTCAAAGGGGACAACAGACCAAACATCACATGTGCTTAAGGATGCAAAGAAAGGAGATGAAAATCTCTTTGCAGGATCATTTCTTTAACTGGACCACAAGGATCATTCTGAGCGAGCTCTACAGGTAAGTAAAGGCTGTGAAATACCATCCTTTCCTGGGATTCTTTGGTCCTTCCAAGAGTCCTTTTCCATGAATTGGAGGACAGGGAAATATTGGAAGATGAGAATGACTTTTCACTTTGTTCTTCCCTGGTTCACAGTGGTTAAATGACTTGATCTAGGATGATGTGATCCGCAAGGATGCAGAGACATTTAACGCACATAACATTCTTCTTCACGTCTTTAAGCTTCAGCTACACTCTTCCTGTGACTCTGACATTAAAGCACTACCCATCTTCTCACTGGACTAAGCATTGATTCTAAGACGTTAGACATCAATAACCTCAAAGACAATGATAGACTTAGATAAACTTTAAATTTCTTTGTTTAACTTACAAAACTGATTTGCTATGGTGGCCATACCAGAGAAATGGAGCCCAAATAAAAATTTGTGAAACAAAGATGTTTTTGTTTTGTTTTCTTTTTATTTGTCAAAATGGTGTTGTGAAGGCCTCCCACTCCAACAGAATAATTTTTTCCCCTAAAATTCAACTATAGGGGCTTGGAAAATGACTCAGCAGTTAAGATTACTTGCTGCCCATCCAGAGGACCCAACTTCACTTTTCTTCACTGACATTCGGTGGCCCATAACTGCCTACATCTTCAGCTCCAGGGAAGTAGATGCCCTGTTCTAGTCTAGGGGACCTCACATATGATTGGTATATTTTTAGACAAACATCCACAAATAAAAAGTAATCTATAATTTTTAATTTAAGCAATAAAAAATTTGGATATGCCTAAGGTTGTAATGTATTCTTCACAGAATAATCTCTTGTGCTAGAGAGTGATTTATGAAGGCTTGTCCAAAATAGCTGTGATAGACTTAAAGAAGTCTTCAGGAGATAATGCTTCCTTATGTCTCAGACTCTGCAACCCCCTGTCATTAAACAGGGGTGCTGAGTGTACAGAAATGGCAAGAAACAAGGGCATTATTTGAAGCCAATGATTCTGCCCTTTCCTTTCTAGGTATCCACATATGTCAAGGCTTAGGAAAACTGGGGAGAAATAAGGAGACACTTTTGGAGTTGCGACATGCAGTTGTAGTTTTCCTTAATTCTGCTTCCCTAAACTGTACTTGTTGTAGCTCGCCTCTGATTTCACGAGTTCAACAGAGAGCACGCAGTGCCACTCCTATTTACAATGTGATGGTGTTCTCCCAGAAGACAGACACTCTAAAAAGTAGAGCTCATTCCTTGGCATCAGTGGCAGAGAGATATAGTCCTGCTCCTAGGGAGGGATGGCATCCTTGTAATCAAATCATCCATAATAATAAAACCTATAGTGTATTCTCTATGGAATGGAATGGGATCCTAGAAGTTTGGGGCACACACAGGCCAGAGTCCTGCTTATCTTGGAAATAGTATGAAGGTTGCTTGTCATGCTGGAATAGACACTGTAAGACTGTGAATGGCTGAGAGAGAGAGCACAACATCATCTCTCAACTCCAAATCCATTTAGGGTTCTGACTTGTGATACTAGGATAGAGAGACCATAATTCCCACAAGTTACCCGCAGATTATCCCACAGGTTAACCGCAAATAGCCTGCCCTCTGATTAAGAACCTTAAGCGTAACTCATTACTTGTCGTTTGTGTTTGCCTGAAGGTCCCTGTAAGCACCTCTCAGCATCTCAGCAATTACTGCCATGGTAGTAGATGGCTCACACCACAGTTTTGGTCTAGTTGTAGGATCAGGCTCATCCTCACCATGACAGCCAATCACACCAGAGTTTTCTTCAAAGGCTCCAGTCAAAGGCACCATGAATAGCTGAGAAGCTCACCTTCCTAAAATGCTTGTGTTTAATTCTAAGGTTACTCCTATAAGAATCTATGTCTCAGTAATTCCAGCTCTTCCCATGTTCCACCAGTCTTCAGGCGGTAGATTCTGTTTCTTCCTTTTGTGTTTCACCTCACCCTCTTCTTTTTCTAATTGTATAACAATTGTGAAGGATGTTATTTTAAATTCTTTGTTAAAACAATCATAGTATTTGTTCCCAAATAGACATATTACATGCTTCTCATGCTTCCTCCACAAAAACAGACTGGAAAAAGGACAGGAATGCTAGAGCAAAAAAGTAGCTCTGGGAAAGAAAGCATACTTACTACATTTTAAGCACCTATATATAACATGAAGTAAAAGCAGACATTGTGTGTGTGTGTGTGTGTGCAAGTGTGAAAATGTCATAGGATCCATCAGTTTTATGAGCCACCATGTGGATGCTGGGAACTGAACACAGCGCCTCTGGGAAAGGAGCCAGTGCTCCTAACCACCCAGCCAGCACCTATCAGTCAATTTTAATGAAAAATAATAATGAAAAAATGGCCTGGAGAATAATTCAAGAGAAATCTCTTGAATCTCACCACTAGTTTATAGTCATACAAACAATTTATATGCATTTACTGCTCTGTGATTTCATCACTAGAAGTCAGCTTTTTCACAATCAGAATTTGTGTAGCATCCCAAGGAAAGTTGTATTCAGATCTAGGAAGTTGGGAAGCATGAGGTAATTATATTTTTTTTGAAAAAGGTTTTCTCTAGTGAGGCAGTCTATGACTGAAGCTCTGCTTTGCAGCTTTCACTGCAAGGCAGGGTAGGTATTTCTGCAAACAGTATTTAGATATTCTACTGCCCATGGAAGACCAAAGAAGAACAACTACAAATTTCAAAAGGCTCTTGAAGCCCTGTCTCCAAGGCTGGTCCTTGAAATTAAATATTGGAGTATTAATACTCCCTACTAATTATGATACTTTCAAAGGGGATGCAATGAACAGACATCATCTCCCCTCCCCTAGGAACTTCATCCCAAACATTAACTTGAGCACAATGTAAGGAAGAATAGAATCTTGAGAAGATGGGTGTGTGACATAAATGAGTCTACTTACTGTGCTTTGTTCTTTCCTCAGCTTTGAAATCTTTGCCAGAAGAAAAAAAGTTGCTAAACTGAGAAAGAGAGTAGAAGACTTAGGATCAAGCTCCATCCTACATAATATGGCCATAGCAATTTGTTCACAAAAATATATGTGTTAAAATCCATTCCAGACACCTTAACATTAAAAAATAGGAAGATATATTTATATAATTATATATATATAATATATAGGCTATAAATTATACTGTAATATAATATATTTATGTATAAATATATTTTAATCATGTTGCATTGAAACAGTAACAACAGTTGTCTCACATATCAGCAGATGAGAACCCCACGGTTCTTCAGTTCTTACATACCAGGCAAGGAAGTTCCATGGTGGCTGTCTCACACAGGATATTGACAACACGGCAGTTTCTAAGTCCATGAGGCTCAGTGCCAGTCTGTCACTGAAAGCATAGAGAGTTCCCAGAGAGCTCTGGTCCTTGGTCAGTGATGGAACCCTGGGAACCACTGTTCTGATAACAGCAACAGCAATAGAATAAATCAAGTTGGCATCGAGAGGGAAAGCCAAGTGAGCCATGCCATTTTATATCTGGGCAGCTACAGATTGTACCACCAACCTTTGTGGGTGTCTTTAACAGTAGTTAAAGAAATTAGGATAATTCTTCAGTTGGGACTCTCTACTTAGTTGATTTTACTCTGTGGCAAGTTGACATTGAAATCAGCCATCACAGATATCAAATGGAAGACTATGTGAAAGTTAAAGACAAAGTAAAAAGATGAGTTAGCTAAAACTTAAGAAGCACAAGAAAACACAGGTCTCTATGGCCAGCCACCTAGGGGCTGAGGTGAGAAAATCACAAGTCGACTGGAAAACTTAGCGAAATCCCAAAAAGTAAGTAAAGGGCTGAGGATTCAGCTAATTGTAGAGCTCTTTTTTAGCATGTATGCAAGTTCAATCTCTAGTGAGAGATGAAAAACAGAAAAATGAGGAGGAAGGGGCAGAAGAAGGAGGAGCTGGAGGAGAAGAGGGTGTCACAAGTCTTCAATGCATGAGGTTCAGTTTCTGCATCTCAAACTATTTGCTCCTAAAGTCCTCCATATAGGCTCTTCTTAAATTGATCTGAAAGAATGAGATTCAAAATTAAAAGTAAAATTTCATCCTATTTTTGGTTCACGCCATCAACTAAGACTATCCCTATACAACTTATTTAAATGGTCTAGCTTTTGGCATAGTATAGTTAGGTTAAAGAGGTCACAATTAGTCACAAGTTTTTCTAAGTCTTATGTCCTAAGCACAGTACTGGAACATGAAGATATATATTCAGAGAAGAGCCATGCAACAAATTCTTTCTCCCTTGTGTATGACTACATCAAGTAAGATGCAGGCCACTTTCCAGAAAATCCTATGAAACTGGGACATTGTGTAATGTAAAGTCTTTTTGTCCTTTGACATCATCATGAAATAATGTCTTTGGAAAGAAATGATCATTATGATGAAGAACTTTAGACATGGCAATTTATACCTATAATCCCAGTTCTTAAAAGACATAGGTAAGAGTATGGTAGATGGGCTCATTGTCAGTCTTGGCTACATAAAAAGTTCTAGAGCAGCCCGAACTTGATAGTGGGACCTTGTCTTAAAAAACAGTACAATCAGCACCTAAGCAGGCAGAATGCCACAACATATGGAAGAGGCCATAGACATAGGAGGGGGCCAGATTTGACCAAGAGAAAGAGGCACAGGTGGGTGGAGTCTCACAGTATGTGGTGAAGGTTGTAGAAGCAGGGAGAGGCCAGAGCTAACCCTCGGTAGGGTACTTAGGCACAAGTAGCCTCACAGCAGCAGATGCTGGTGCCAGCCAGAGATATGATGACCATTGGACATGGACTGTTACTACAGACAGTAGCTGACTCTCAGCAACAGAGCTGGAAGTCCTGTATACCAGTACCTAGGGAGGAAATGACCACTCAACCCTATTAGCCTTCTCCTTAATATTGTAAAAGCCTTTACTGAGGAAAGAAAAGTATTTTAGACTGAGCAAGAACAGCAATGGACAAGCCAAAGTGCGTGGGAGAAAATCTACAAGGCAACGAAGGAATGCTGAGAGTACAGGAATGTCTTCCCCAAGGAAGAGCACACCAATGGGTTATTTAATAAGAGAAAAAGAAGAGGAACAGGAGGAGTGAAAATCTGCCAATGGAGAAATAGCTGCAATAAAGTCACACACACAAAAAGTATTTGTGTTGTAATCAATATGCCAAACCCTGGTTTGATTAGGCAACGAATGATCTCTGACCTACTCATATGGACAGGCCACATGGTTCTTCAACCTATTACCTCACTTCCTTCTACAATTTCAGGTCCAGTATTTTTTCAAATATCCCCAAGCGGACAGTATAAGAGGCCAAGAATCAGAATAGCAGCTGTAGACTTCTGCACAAGACATTATTGCATGGTCTACCATGCAGACCCAGCTGCTCCTAGATACACATAGATGTCTGCTTGCCTCCTGTTACCATGTAGGAAGGCTAGTCTCCGTGGCATAGCAGTTGACTAGTTTTTAAAAAGTGTTATTATTACAGGCAGGAATACTTTGCCATGTCTCTCAAGGTAAGGCTAACCGAGTTAGACCTCTTCCTTGTTTCCTTTACGGTATGTAAGAATTGTGCCAACTATGTGTAACCTTTTTAGAAAAGTGGGAGCAATTCCCTTTGAGCAAGGTTGCTAGGGTGAGATGGATTGAATATCTTCAACTTTTCAATTTCCTCACAAAGCACAGCATGCTTGACCATTAGCACTGGGTGAAAACTGGCTCAGTGTTCAACATCCTAATCAGCCAAAAAAAAAGATTTTATCTATTTGTTTTCTTGGCCTCAATTTTAACTTCTTTGTCTCTGTACCATATTTATAGCTTTAGAGTTGGAAGACACTGTAAGAACTGAAGGTATGGATAAAGAACAAATTCCAATGTTTGTCTTTGGGCATGCTGTGATACACAAAGTGATGTCAAAATTGTGTGGCAAGACTCAAGGAGAGTTGTGATAAAATGTAGATTTCCTTTCCCAACTTTAGTATCAGATCACTGTGGTCTTAATACCATGTGTGTAGTATCTCTTAAGGAGGAGAAAATAGGCTAATATTCATTCCATCTGTTGATGGAGGCGACAGAACAGCTGGCTTTTGTGATCAGCAAAAGGCAACCGTTGATTTAGATTGTTTGTAGATTTTATGGTTGCAAATGTTAGAAAAGACCCCTGAAACAGAACTGTTCTTATGGCCTTGACATCTGTGCTGGCTTTATATCAGTTTGACACAGGCTAAAGTCATTTGGGAGACAGAATCTCAGTTGAGGAAATGCCCTTCTCCAGGTGGCCTGTGGCTTTCCTGATTAATGACTGGTGAAGGTGGTACTGTAAGGATGGAAAATTTTAACTTGGCCCTAACCATGGGAACTAACCATGGGAACTGAGACTTGTGAGCTTTAATCATTACCAAACCCGGATCTGATACAATACCAAACCCGGATCTGATACAAAACGTTTCTAAGAGACGCCCTTCTGTAACTATGGATACAATCTCTAATTGTCCCCTAGTCATCACACCTAAGCACAGCCAATCACAGACTGCCCCGTTAGGAAAGTCCCTTACCCCTAGACCCCCTCCTGTTTTGTGGTTTTTGCCTTTATAAACTCTCTAATTCCGTTGCTGGACGCTCCCCATCACCCCCTTGTGTAGGAGCTGCATGCGGCTACTAATTAAACCTCTTGCTGTTTGCATCAAGAGTTCTGTTTTTGTGGGTTATTGAGGTCTGGCGTCTATCCCAAGGAACGGAGAGTCTCCCCACCTTGGGAGTCCAACAGTACCACCTCCCTAGGTATGTTGCCATCCTTGGGCCCATGGTTTTAGATGGTGTATGAATGAAGGCTGACCAGGCCATGGGTAACGGACCTGAAAACATGCGTTTTCATGGTTTTTTGTATCAGTTCTTACATTGAATTCTCACATAGACTTCTTTAGCTGATAGACTTCAAGGCATAAGGTGAAATAAGCACTTTCCTTTTCAGGTTGCTTATGGTCATAAACCCCAGCTAAGAGCAAGTCCTGAATCTGCTGGTGCTGTAAATTCAAGTGTCGTTTCCCATTGACTCCTCTGCAATTGCCCACAAACTGAACAGGAAACCTGTTTCTCTTTTCCACATCAGAGCAACATGCTGTATTGTTAGACTCACTTTAAATCTGTAAAGCAATAGCCATCATTGTCGGGACCTCGGGTCTCATTTTCTACCATAAAAAACTAATCTGTTCATCCTTTTTAACCTAGCAACTTCACAGATCTTTAGACAGATGAAGGAAGTGCTGTGTGTGTTGAGAGTTGCAGGAGACAGAATTCAGTTGGTGCACCATGTGCAATGAGCATGTGCTGGGAATTAGAGTGTAAATTTAGATCAAGTAACAAGTAAGGTTCTGTATGCGTGCACACACACACACACACACACACACACACACACACACACACACTTTCTCTGAGAGAGCTTGCTCCCACCCCACCCCAATCTACCTCTAATAATATATCCCCCCCGTTCACCCAACAGAGATTATCTTTTCTTATCCATTAGTGGAGCTCCCTGCTCTGAGCATCATTTTTAACTTACCTATATAATTATCATTAGACTCTAAGCTTCATAGAGGGTTCATGTTATGATCTGTGGGTAGATCCCTGGACATTGTGCCAATACACAGCAGCAGCTAGCAGAAACAGTTGTTAAACCAATGCATCAGTGAACACATGAGTATTGTTCTTGATCTCAGTGCTAACAGTAAGACAGGAGAGAATAACCACGAAAGAAAATGTAGCCATCACTCTCAGGAATATATATATTTAGATGTCACAGATGATAGTGTAAGATGATGTCAGAGTTTGGGTGTGTCCTCCCTCTGGGAAGGTGGGGCTCTCTTGTTGAACTTGAAGGTTGCCATTTCAGTTAGGCTGACAGCCAGAAAATTCCCATGATCTAGTAACCTCTGGCCCCTGACTACCTCTGGCTTACTGGTGAATTCTGCCACATCCTGCTTTTTATAGGTGCTGGAATCTGCATTTAGTTCCCATGTTTGTTCAGCAAGCACATTACCCACTGAGCCATTTTTCTAGCTACATTGTTATACACTTGTTTCTTTATTTGGGGTATTGTGTGGAGTGTTTGTAGGGTGTGTGTGTGTGTGTGTGTGTGTGTTTTCCTGGCTATGCCAACACTATGATGCACACGAGGAGACCAGACGAGAACTTGTAGTTTTAGGAGGAGTTGGTTCTCTCCTTTCACTGTGTGGTCCTAGGGATCAAATTCACTTCATAAGGCTCCATGGCTGCCGTGGTTTAAATGAAAATGGCCCCCGCAGGTTCATGGGAAGTGGCACTATTAGGAGGTGTGGTCTCCTTGGAGCAGGTGTGCCTTTTTGGAGGAAGCATGTCACTAGAGGCAGGCTTTGTGGTTTTAGAAGCTAAAGGCAGGCTTCCTCAGTGTCACTCAATTTCCCTGGTGCATATGTGTCTATATGTAGAACTCAGCTACTTCTTTAGCACCATGTCTGCTTGCACACCACCATGCTTTCTGCTAGGGCCACAATAGAATAAACCTCTGAACTGTACGCCAGCCCCAAATGAGATGTTTTCCTTTAGAAGAGTCTCTCCACAGCAACAGAAACCCTAAGACAGTGGCAAGCGCCATCTCAGCAATTGGTGCTGTTTTGGCACAGTCTCACTTCATAGATCAGACCTTAAATCTTCAGGGATCCTCTTGTCTCTCCCTTTCATGTGGTAGGATTATAAGCATAATCATGTGAAAGGATTATCACCACGCCTAGCTTGATGTCAGCGGCAATGTTAACCTTAGTGTCAGACACCTGAAATTACAGAAGCCCTCAGAGGTTGAAGAGGTAATTCTCCAAAAGAGACTTTTTGAAGAAAGGGAGAAAGCAGAGTATATTCCTTCAGCTTCATTTTACAATAAAGAAATGCCTGAGGTGCTTAATGAAGAGAAAGGAAAGTCTCAAGTCTTTTCTGGAGAATTCTTCTAGAACCCAGCCTACCTGCAACAACTCTACATTGCCAGGCCTGAATGTGGTGTGTGGCTCACTCACTAGCTCTGCCTGGTGCACTCCCCAGAACCTCGCTGTCCAGCACTGTCCCTACACTCCCAGGCCTAGGTCTGTTCATGAATCTTCTCTGCTCATTTTCCCTGGTAAGTGTGACTCTTCCTCCCCATTAGAGGCTTTTAATTTTTAAAATTATCTATCTATCTATCTATCTATCTATCTATCTATCTATCTATCTATCTATCATCTATCTATCTTACATCCTAACCACAGTCTCCCCTCTCTCCTTTCTTTCTAGTCCCTCCTCTACATCCTCTCCTCTTCCCCCACATCCTATCTATTCTTCTTCTGTTTCTCTTCAGAAAAGGGAAGACCTCCCATTGATATCAACCAGCCCAGGCATATGGAGTTGCAGTAAGACTGGGCACCTCCTTTCCTATTAAGGCTAAAGGAGGCAACTCAGTAGGAAGAAAAGATCCCAAAAGCTGGCAACAGAGTCAAGGAAAGCCCTTGTTCTCACTGTTAAGGGCTCCAGAGGAAGACCAAGCTACACACAATTGTAACATATGTGCGGAGGGCCAAGGTCAATCCCATGTGTGCTCTCTCGGTGGCAGGTTTGTCTCTGTGAGCTCCTATGAGCCCAGGTTAGCTGACTGTGTATATGTGTTGTTCTTGAGCCCTCTAGCTACTAGAATTTTTACTTTTTCTTTCACAGGGTTCCCCAGGTTCCACCTAATGGTTGGCTGTGGGTTTCTGCATCTATTCCCACCAGCTATTTGGCGAAGCCTTTGTGAGGACAATGGAGTCCAGCTTGAGACACATGCAGTGAGAAAACCCACTCGTGAGTACCTGGAGGGCCAGGAACCTCACAGACCTAGGATAGAACCAAACATGAATGGAAAAAAAATAAGTCAATGAAATGTTTTTTTTTTAATTTATTTATTTTTATCTCAATCACAGGTTGG
>CM053764.1:2052690-2117470 GCA_028658305.1 Pachyuromys duprasi
TCCTACACTGAGCTATCCTGGGTCCCATCTGCACAGGGGTTCCAGGACACATCCACACGTGGTCCTTGGTTGTAGAAACCGTCTCATACAAGACCCCTGTGCCCTGCTCAGTTTAGTCATTGTGGAGCTCTTGTTCTCTCCAAGTTTCACCAACCTCCTCCATTTCTATCATCACTTCTTGCCCTCTGCCAAAGGCTTGGAAGATCTTCTTCTTAAGGCACATTTTACTAATACAATTAATTTTATCTTTCAGTGATTTTGTTCACTTTAACATTATATATGCTTATTGTGGAGGGAGAATACTGGGACATATAAAAGAAAAATAAAGAAAACCATCTATAAGGCTATTATTAAGAAATAGTTACTGTCAGAATATGGGTATATTCATTTTCCATTTTTTCCATATGCACACAGACACACACTCAGACATACAGTGTCACACTTGGCCCATTCTCTAAGCATTGTTTTATATTTCTTTTGCTTTATATTCCTTTTCATGTCAAGGAATTTCTGTTAAATTTTCTGTCACTGTGCATGTTTTGATAACTGAATCTATTTTGTTTTGTCTCTTCTACTTGGGAGTCATTACATTGGTTTTAAATACTTCTTATGTGGGTGGGTCCTGCTTGATTTACAACAGCTGAAGCAAGTGTTATTCTAGGAAATACTAGCCCTATATCCTACCTGCCACTGGATATTATAGTGGGTGTTAAATTAACCTTGGCCGTCTCTTGTCTGCTGATAGTGAATGAATGTTAAACCTAAGCCAGTGAAATAAATCCCTGCCCCAATTACTAGGAAATTCACAAAATACAAACATTAGCAGCAATTAAAGAATAAACTCTAGAAGAAATTTCATTTAGTCACGTTAGTCTCTTCACTGTGATAATGATGTATACTGTAGCTTTAACCTTTGTGACCAGTTCAAATGTCTTATGGAGATATAGTCAAACAACATTCATCAGCTGTCATGAACTCTCCAAAGTAAACCTATGCATATTTATCATTTTGGCTGTGTTTATCATATTTATCATATTCACTGTGTCCCTTAAATGTATACGAGTTTTCCAACACAAACTTGGCCATCTGACTCCCACCCTTTGCAAAAATGAGTGGTTGAATCTTCCATCATTAAATGTCAATGGGCATTTTCTTTCCGTGTTTTGAGTCTGAAGTGTATATAGTACTGTTTGGAGGTTTTCTGTGTATACCTCAGCTGCTCTCTGCTCACTACTTCCTTTATAATACAGAGCAACCACTATAATTTTAGAAACAGTTGCTTTCCATCCACTAGAGTATAAGCTTTCTGAGGCCAAAGAATTAAAATCATGCCACTGCTTAGTAAGGTACTCTTTTCCAAGTATGTGCTCAGTAATGACTTGTTGACTGGCTGGCTGGCTGACTGGAGAGTGTCCTGAAAGGTCTTAGGCATCTAATTTGAATTTCAGATCTCCCCTCTGGAACCTTCAGAGCCGCATCTTGTTAAGGTAACCATAGTGCTTGGTGGTGTTGCCCACAGGAAAGCACTTGCTTAACATGTAGCAGGCCCCAGATTCACTCTCCAGCACTCCAGGTAAAGATCTGTGAAAAACAAATAGATTGTATTCATGTGAGTAATAGTCTCCGGTCACTGTTAAGATTCTGAAAGAGAAAAATCAAACTATTAAAGCTACAAAGCACAACATTTAGCAATCCACCATGGAAGACTGCTCACTCTAACCTGTGGCATGATAGCGGCTGTCAGCACTTCCCTGCCTCGTTTTATTTTCCTTTGGAAACTGATTTTTAAGTTGAATGTGACAGCATTAAGGCCATGCCTTTTAATTTGCTTTAATTGATTGAAATAAGCTTGTAATTTGATTATTATTACACATTCACATATCTTCTACTATTTTAGAGAGCCACTCAACTAAATTTACCAGTTATAAACAAATTATTCTTTTATATACATATTCACAAAGCAAGTCAAGATTAAAGTGTGTGGCACAGCATAAATAACTAAAGGCGGCATTCTGTTCTCATGACGGTTTTGGAGTGGAACATAATGAGAGTGGCCTCTGGTTCTGGTTGGCAGACATGGAGACAGACATCCAGCTATTGGAACCACCAATCTCTATTGAGGACTCCTGTCGACACATCAAAACTCCAGGAGAAAGAAAGGCTCTTGATTGCTGTTTTAGCACTTAGGTGTCTGTTTGCTAGCATTCTTAAAATCCTGGAATTTAATTACAGTTAAAATATAAACAAAAACAAAATCTAAGAAAGTTTAGGTCTGGTCAGAAAACAATTCATCGCTATTATTTCCAAGAAGAAAATTTTGCTGATAGTGTTATATGCAAAAATGCCTATGAGCCTGTGCTCCAGGAAAAAAGGTGATATTTTCATCCTTCCTTCTGCTTCAAACTGGAGATATTCCCCCTGGAAACTACTTCTCAGCATAACCACATTACAAATGTAAACACAGCAAATGTTTCTCACCCACAGTCTTTATCTAGCTTGTCTGTGAGGCTTTTCAAAGAGAGAGACCCCTTCCTAAACCAAAAAAAAAAAAAAAAAACATGAATTCTTGCTCTGTGGTCATCACTGATCCATACCGATGGCCCTAAACTGAGTGTTAAGGTCAAAGGTCACAATTTAGACACATTATCCAAGACAAAAGAGTATTAAGATTTTAATGCTAGAATACTGATGGAAATATTTAAAGTTTAAAAATGAGTGTGACTTTGCAAAATCTACACTATGGTGTCATTCTACCAGTGAGTTCTTTTACAATAAACTGATCAACAATTTTGTGTGTGTGTGTTTGTGCACACATGCATGCACTTTCCTGTGTGCCCGTGCACTTGCATGCATGGGGGGGTGTAGGTGTGTTTGGGCTCAGTTTCTTACATCTGGAAGACCGTTACCGAACTACTGAGATACGTCCATCCTTGGCTTTTGACAGTTGCTTTTTACATATGATAACAAATGGGAAATTCATTAAAAGTCTATGCAAAGAGTTCCCATGAGAATTCACAATTTTAGGATTGAGCTAACCAGCATTGACAAGAAAGAGATAGGATTTGGATATTTTTAAAATGTGTATGCTAAACTTTAAACTGCAATGCTTATGAAGCTCTTAGATAATTCTATTTATGAAAATGATACTCAGAAATTTCTGGGATTTCTCCAACGGCTGTCTTGATCTGGTGACCTTCTGATAAAAGTCAGAAACATGCAACTCTACTTAGCATTGTTTCAATGGTAACTAATAAACAGTGAGGTGGATTTTGTATATTAGAGGATACTTGGGTGTCAATCATGTGAGAAGCAACTTTTAATTTTGAGTTTTCTTTGGTTTATTCTTTTTTTCAGTGCTTGGTGTCAATCTTAGGTCCTTCATGTGTTGAATGATATTCTACTATTGAGCACGGTCTTAAGCCCTCGCCTCCTCTTACTTTGAAAGGACTTCACTTAATAAGATCACCTATGACATTTAGAATTTAAGTGTTTTGATTCAGGTGTCCAAACTCTAGAAATAATTTAAAAACACACCCTAGATTTAAAGATGGGTCTGCCTGGTTGACTGTGTAGAGAAGGAGTTACTTGCCTCTCACTGTCTTTTTAGCAAGTCTGTGTCTTACATGTGTGGAGCAATGCTACACTCAGCAGTGGGGTGAAGAAGAGTGTCACCGTACAGCAGAGGGTAGTGACCCTTTGTGACCTTTGAGTTTTTATCCCACTTAGGTTTGAGAGAGCCCACTGTCCAAAGTCAGTTAGGAAAGCAAACACCCAGTTCACTCGCTCTACTGTGCCTATATCATTGACTACACATATCCTGTCTCCTTTTCCTCAATGGTGGCATATACTTTTCTATTTTTCTAATCAGAGAAAACCAAGTCTAGAGGACTTAGACAAAGACTCGGAAAGGTAGCAAGGAGGTCAGGTGTGTGCCTCCAGCCGCTAGTCACCTGCACCTGCTTCTTGAACCTTCATTACCATCTGTACAGTTTGAAAACATTAGCTGTCTTGGCTTATTTTGTAGAACCCTCATGCTTTGGAACATAGTCTTTGACTATATAACCAAATGAAATCTAAGCAGAATTGATTTGTTCTCAGCTAATGTGGCACCATTACAAACCACGTTCTTAATGAGTGTAGATGCCATGTAATTAAAGAAAGGACATTGTGATGTCACTGGTGAGAGCACAGAGTACATGGTTGAGGAGATGGGATTCTTACAAAGATGGCCTCTCCCTAGCTCTCTCTGAAGATTGCTTCAGTCTCAACAGTGGCTCAACCTCTCTCACAGAAAGAATGAAAGAGATCCACAGTTTAGAAAATTCTGAGTAACCCAAGTAAATGACTTCATTCCAATAACAGGTGAGGGTAGCTATGGCCCTGTTACTGACAAATATAGCTGGCATGATCTAAATGTAATAAATACTAACAGGAAAATTACTTCTTCCTGTTATACAAATTGAGAGAAAAATTAAATTTTTTGAGTACGTCTCTCTGATTTTGTGCAGATTGTGTGTTTTCCTGGTTTATTTATTTATTATTTATTTTTACTGTTTTTAACTGTATACTGATCAGCTCTACAAGACAAATTACTTGAAACCTATAACAATGGGAATTCAGTTGAGCTATTTAGATATTATGTTGTGCCAAAGTGAAGATACTTAGTGATATTTAGGACAACATGTAAAGTGTCACTTTTAAGCTTTAAATCTAGTTCCAAAAACAAAAGATAGAATTTAATCCCAATTTTCTAAATAAGGAGAAATTACACACACATTAAAAAACAATGTAATATAAATCAAAATATTAAACAGAAATTAATAGATGGTGGTAATAGGAATTTTTAAATTTGTGTTTTCTATGATTTTTTTCAATATTATAAATGAAAGATTTTTATCCTTAAAGTGTATGAAGTTTGTAAAGAACTTGACTGTATAGAACAACCTCAAAGAAATTATGGAAAATGGAAATTTCACTCTGCCTAGATCACAGGTTTCCAACCTGGGCTCCAAGGACTGCCACAGTGTTCTGCTGAGCCAGAGGATGATTCATTGTGTTATCCATGAAGATTCTTCATGGTTATTTCCACAGGGTGTCCTTTTAAAGTTCTGAGGGGAAAAGCCTGTCTCAAACATAGCTTCAAGCCCAGTAGTAAGATGTAAGTTATGTGATATCCTGTGTGTCCAAACATTTAACCTCTTTAAAACTGAAAGTTCTTATTCAGGAGATTTTAGTCTCCTTTTTATTAGTGTCATAATTTTTTTTTTTTACTGCCATGATTTTTTAAGACTGTTGTGATTAGAACTCTGGCATAAAAATTGTATTGTAACCTGTTGACCTTGATTTTTTAAGAATCCTACTTTATTTAGTATTATTAAACACTTCTACCTCCCTTTCAACACCCCTTCCCCCAAACACCAGGTAGGAGGGAAAGAAGGTTAGTGGAGACAGGGCAGAGTTCTCTCTGCTACTTCCCGCTGCTGGGTTAGGTCATAGGATTCTTTTGGGGGCAATACCAATACCAGTCACCCAGAAATCCACAAGTCCAGGTAACCAGCAAATCAGCAAACTGTGAATGCAGCAGCTGGACGAACCAGCAGCAAACAATCCTCCTCCCAACAGCTGTGCCTTCTTCTTCTGGGTGCAGAGGAATTCAGAATTCAACTAATTCCGCCTGGCAAAGACCACTCTCCGCACAAGACACTTAATAGATGTGGACAAACTAAAACCCCCAACTTGGAATTTTAACAAAAACATGTTTACATTTCATAAACCAAAGCATCCACAACAGTGACCCTCTAAGGCTTGTTTAAAATCAAATTATAGGGGTTTCTTAATGTATACTTGTTAGTTATGTCCACCTCTGTGTGTGTGTGTGTACATTTATATCTCTTGTTTTATGCTTTAATGATTGGGAAACTAGAAATGGACTTTTGGTACTAAGTGAGGGGAAGTATTTTGGAAGAGGGGATAGTGGAATATAGGTAAAATGGAATAGAGATGGGGTAAACTGAGGGCAGAGGGTTGAGATAAATAGCAGAGGGATGAAGATGGAGAAGTGAGGAGCCAAGGAAGGCTTAGCCAAAGTGAAGTGTGCATGAAGCTACTTGGATGTCTGTGAACTTGCAATCTGAGGAAAATATATAAGAGGATTTGATAGAACATAATATGACCTGAAGTAACAGGGGGAGGATCCTGGTTAAGGGGAGAGGGGGAGGGGTTCAGGAAGGGGCAAGGGAGAGCATAACCAAAACTAAGGATGTGAGAAGAAGCTATACAAAGTTCTACCAGCTTGTAAGATAAATTAAATTAAAAAATAAAACATGTAGGAGTTTGCACAGAAGTATTCCACATTAGTGAACCCTGCTGCTTCCAGAAGACATGAGTTTATTAAACGACAGCCTCGGCAAGAAGCATAGGCCACCTCTCTACAAGTCATTGGTCAGGTAGGACCCAGACAGCCAAAATAGTTCAAGCCATTGTCATTGCTCTGGTTTGTGCCCACAGTTAGATGGTAAGACCTGTAGCCAAAGATACCACAGAGAAACCAATCTTTAACTGACCAGAAACCCTTCCTTTTGTTTATATTTTGTACTGCTGGAAGGTACTGTGTAGGCTGGAGGAGGAGAAAACACATCAGTGTTTTCCAGAGCTAGCTCCTGCATGCTATAGTATCCACGTGTCAGGCAAGAGGCGCCTGCTGGTACAGTTGTGGCACTTGACGGGCTTAACCAACCACTTTTTGACTGGACTTAAGGCTTCTTCCACAGCAAGAAATCTATGCCTGGTATTATAAACATTGTCAAAAAAAATGGGTAGGCAAGCCATATGCCCTAAGGGGAAACTATGGATGCTGGCTTTACAGATGCCCATGATTTTAAACTGGCTTCCAAATATTTGTGTTTATATCCACGGATTTGTGCTATTACCACTTTGGGTCAGAGAATACTACAGTCACTGGTTAAAGCACAGATGTATTACTGTTTAAAACACTGTGAATAAGTGATTGTGAGTTCTCAGACATAGATGGCATATTTATACCAACCCACCACCACTGAGCTCAGGAAACTTGCAGATGAAGGGGCAGAAAGAATGCAAAAGTCCGGAGAGGGAGAGAGCTCTGATATAACTGGTGTCTTTTTGTTGCATACTTTCCTAGTAAACTTGTGCAATTATGAACAAGATAAATATTTGAACATTTTCAACTAAAATAGAACTTTGAGATATTCTTTCAACCAAATTCAAATGGGTGTTCTCTAGATTTTTGTCCCTGATTTATAATAAATACAAAAATTGAATCTAAAAATGATCCTTCCACCTAACAATGCGTTCTAAGTTAGGTGTACTTGTGGATGAGTAAGGAATGAATGAGGAACCTACAAAGATGATTCAGACTCCAACCTCAAAGTACAACAAGACTTAAGCATTTAAGGTAACTAAATTAAGAGACCTGGATACTTTTATCAGAAGACAGGCATATCTGCAAATTTGTTATGGAGAATGAAAACATATACAAGGAGACTTGGTGAGGAATGACTATCAAGGCCTGTGAAAAAAAGACAAAATGAATTTGTGAAGATTCTGTTTACTGGCCTAAATGGGGACAGGGACTGTAACTGCTTTGCCCTGATATTAAAACAGGATGGTACCCAGAATCAAGTCACAAATGCCCATTATTCAGGAAACAATGCAGAATGTGGCATTTAAAATAAAGCAGAATGACAGCACGCAGAGCTCTTGGCAGCACAGTGGCTTGCCATGTTCTGAGCTGTCAGCGTACATGAAGCACTGTCACATGGCTGTGCTGGGAAACAGGCTGTAAGACTGAAATGAAATGACTGTCACACCCTACAAGGAAAATTATGAATGACTCTGTAAAGTTGCTTCCCCCTGGAGCGCCGCCTTACTTGCATATGAGTCTAGTGAGAACACACATTAAATACATCGATTCCAGTCACAGTCAAGGGACTTGTTCATTATTATTCGCTTTCTTCATTTAACACAGAAAACATAACCCAGAAAGTGAGGAAAAATGGAAACCCAGAGGAGAAAAGGTCACTGAGTATTTAATAAGAGTATTGATCCTGCCTCTTGCTTCTACCTTGCTGGTTTTCGTTTTTGAGTAATGACTGTCAGCTCCCAACCTCTCAGTTTTAAATAGTATGTATCTCTTTTTCTGTCTTTGTCCAAATATCCCTGAAGCAGAAGCCTGTAAAACCAAATTAAATTGCTTAAACTTGTTATTTTTTGCTTAACTAAAAACAAAAACAAAAAAATGTTGGTTTAGAGTATCTGATGGGCCTTCTACATGTGAAAGTCTGTGTTTGTAGTTCTGTAGCTCTCCAACACAATCTCTAATCATCTTTTGTCTTAAATAGATCATTCTCATGGCAATCAAGTAGTTCTCTCTGTCTCTGTCTCTGTCTCTGTCTCTCTCTCTCTCTGGGTGTGTGTGTGTGTGTGTGTGTGGTTGGAGGTAGGGAGAGGGAGAGAGACAGAGAAACACAGAGATAGAGTACAGAAAGAGTGAGTGACAGTGAGACCCAGGGAGGTAGGCATGGGAGTTGGGGGAAGGGAGGGAGGGAAAGGGAAGAGGGACAAAGGGGAAGAAAGGGAGGGAGAGAAGACAGAGAAATAAGGAGGGAGAGAGAGAATCAGAGACAGAGGGACAGAAAGAGAGGATACTGGCATTCATTTTAAGCAAACAAGATACTAAACACATCAGCCAAATGCAGATGCCAAGCTAATTAGTCAATGCTTCAAAGGAACTGAGCTAGCTCATTTCTCTGTTTAACACAGATAGCACATCTTCCTTGCACAAGGTAAATGACATATCGGCAGAAGCATTGATATTTTACCAAGCTTACTTAAGCGTTTGCAGGAGACAGTGTTTAAGGATTCTTTCCACTCAACCTTGTGTACCTGTCATAAATGCAGCCTCAAAGGGATGCACATTTTCTGCCCTGCAGACTACTTGTGCTTGCACATTCAAACAGCCAAGCCTAGCTTTCCCTTTTTAGAGGCCAGGTGGGAAGCCAGCTTAGCCATATGTGTGATATTTTAATCAAAGTTTGAGCATTGCCCTGCCTGCATGAAGACATCAAAGGACACGTTTATCTCCTTCCTTCTGTCATTTCTCTGGAGAAACATTGAGGTCACATTCAAAAGCAGAATGTGCTTTAAAATCAGAGCCCCTTGACTTGACAAAGATCCAATCCCAGGGGCTGTAGCTGAGGCACCAAGTTCTGTTTGGGCTGTGACATTTTCAAGATGGAGCAGTGTGACTCTGCCAGGGCACACCTGGGGTTCTTGGTTTGGGCAAGCGAACTGGGTGATGTGAGCAGACAGCCTCGCCACTCTGCTTTTTGTTTTTGTTTAATTTGTTTTTACCTTTTCTTAATTGTGAAAAGACACAAATGATACCATTTCTTTTTAAAATTTTTATCCTGAAAGCAAAGATTTTTTTAAAAAATGTGCACAGAGGATCTCCTAATTTTTTGCTTTCAAACATGTAGGCAGATTTGCCAGTGGACTGAAAAATCCTCGAGTCTTCTATAATAATTTGTCTTATTATTTTCCAGTTATTTCCAGTAAGTACTATTACTTTGTGGAGCCCACTTATTCTCTCACTAGCCCAAAATCTCCTCGAAGGAACTGAGGTGGAAGGGAGAAGGATCTAAGAGGAGCTCTAGTCTCAGAAGTGATCAGAACCTGAAGATGGCTCACAAAGCACATTAACTTCCTCCCTCTATTTGTGATGTGCAGCTCTATAAGTTCTGTTGCCGGCACAGTGAGGTAGCATCGCTGAGGGATGCGTGCTGTGAGTGCTCTGAAGATGGTCACAGTGCAAATGCTCATGGCCAGCAAAGATGCTCAGAATGTCTGCAGTACAAATGTAGATTTAAAAACATTGTGTTGACTTAAAATGCACTGACTGTGCAGATAGAGGAAACACTCACAGAAGAAAAGAAAATAAAATTCAGGCAGTGTAAACACAGTTGAATTTTGTTTCTGAGGTTCCTTTTACTTACAGCCCATGCCTCTTAAATTGTCCCCAGTGTACATATACTACAAAGTCAGTAAGAAAAAAAAAGCCAAAAAGAACTTTTTAAAAATATTTTTAATATTATTTATTTATTTTATCTATATCTCAGTTGTAGCCCGCTTCCTCCTCTCCTCCCAGTCCCACCCTCCTTCCTGTATCCCTCCTCTGCTGTTCCTTAGAATAGGGGAGCGCCCCTCCCCACCCATCCCAGCTCATCAAGTCTCATGAGGATTGTGTTTGTCTTCTTCCTCTGTGGCCTGGTAAGGCAGCCCCATCAGGGGGAAGAGCTCAAAAAGCAGGCAACAAAGTCTGTGTCGGAGACAGCCCCTGCTCCCCTTACTAGTGGCAGCACATACAGCCTGAGCAGCCCATCAACTACATATATGTAGAGGAGTTAGGTCCTGGCTATACATGGTCCTTGGTTGGTGCTTCAGACTCCACAGCTCCTCTGGGCCCTGGTTAGTTGTCTCTGTTGATCCTGTTGTGGAGCTCTTGTCAACTCTAGGTCCTTTTATCTTTCCTTCAACTTTTCTACCAGGCTCCCTCCCTAGGCTTCGCTCAGTGTTTGGCTGTGAGTCTTAGTATCTGAACTAAGACTGGGTAGAGACTCTTAGAGGCCAACTCTGATAGGCTCCTGTCTACAAGCATGGCAGATTATCTTTAATAGCAACAGGGCTTGGCTTTCTTCCATGGGGTGGGTCTTAGGGTTGGGCCCAGCTTTGGTTGGACGTTCCCTCAGTCTCTGCTCTATCTGTTCTATCTTTGTCCCTGCAAGTCTTGTAGGCAGGGTAAGTTTTGAATCAAAATTTTTGTGGGTGGGTTGGTGATCTCCACTGTCTACTAGGAGTCTTGTCTAGTTAGAGGGTATTCTCTTTAGTCTCCATGGCCCCTGCTACTAGGAGTCTCAGCTAGAGTCGCCCTCACACCCTCCCAGAGGCCTGTTCTGATCGAGGTCTGCAGCTTGCTGCAGAGATGCCCCTGCCCACCATTCCTCTCTTCCCTGCAGGCCTTCTGCCCTCCCGCCCCTACTCTGCCCAGGTCTGATTTCAACCCTTATTTCTCTCTGTTCTACCTTGTTCCCACCCTTCAACCACTACTTCTGTCTATTTTATTTTCAACTTTGAGTGAGATTTATGCATCACCCCTTGCATCCTCCTTGTTCCTTATCTTCTTGGGGGTCTGTGCAAAATTAAACACCAACAAACCAAATAATCCAATTAAAATGGGATACACATTTATTTATTGATTTTACAATTTATTTATTGTATATCCTGATTGTAGACCCCTCCCTCAACTCCCCTCAGCCCCACCCTCACTTTTTACCCTTTCCCCTTCTAGTCCACTGGAAAGGGGAGTTCTCTTTCCTTGCCATCTGCTCCTAGATTATCAAATTTCATTAATACTGCCTGGATCCTCTTCCATGTGAAAAAAAAAAAAAGGAGTATAGAGCTAAACGGAAAATTTTCAACAGAGGAATTTCGAATGGCTGAGAAACACTTAAAGAAATTTTCAATGTTCTTAGTCATCAGGAAAATGCAAATAAAAATGACTTTGAGATAAAATGGCTAAGACCAAAACCTTGAGTGACAGCACATATTGGCAAGGGGCAAGGATGTGCAGAAAGGGGACCTTCCTCCACTGCTGGTGGGAGCGCAAACTTGTACAACCACTTTTAAAGTCTATCTGGTGCTTTCTCAGAAAACTGGAAATAGCCCTACCTCAAGACTCAGCTATACCACTCCTGAGTATATGCCAGAAAGATGCTCTACCACACAGCGAGGACACCTGCTCAACTACGTTCGCAGCAGCTTTATTCATAATAGCCAGAATCTAGAAACGACCTAGATGACCCGTAACTGAAGAATGGATACAGAAACTGTTGCGCATTTATACAATGGAATACTACTCAGCCATTAAAAACAAGGAAATCGTGAAATTTGCAGGCAATGGGTGGACCTAGAAAAGATCATCCTGAGTGGGGTAACACAGACTCGGAAAGACACACATGGTATGTACTAACTTAAAAGCCAATTTTAGTACTTTTGTTGTTATTTCTGTTCCTTCAGTCTTTCAAAATTAGGTGTGAATTAATATAATGATCATTCATAAACGTACAAGGCAAATGAGGTCTAGCAGCAGCACTGCCCTTTTAGAATTAAAGGTGTGAAAATTCTGAAGGAGAACCACAGGGTGAGACCAAGGGGACAACAGAGACTATGCCACTGCGATCCATAGAGAAGAGCAGAGACTCTCGAGTCTCCACCAGTGAGTCCTGAGAAGCTGACTAATTGGTTAATATTCATGTATCTTTTTCTTAATTTCCAAAATGAATTCTGATAAGCCATTATTGTCATCTCGGTGAGTGCATATTCACACTGCAGTCTTTTTTAGTCAGTCTAGCTATTTTCTGATGCTTCTATTATGAGCATAAATTGCTTTTTCAATAATGACCTATTTGAATATCTACTTTAAATGTATCTGTATATGCAAAGAAAAGAGGAGCTGAATAATTTCACTTCTTTTTTGGTACCATTTACTTTAGCACCATTTTTGTATATTTGCTCTGTCATCCTGTCCTCACCCGGACCATTTTCAACTTTTCTTCCACCAGCTTCTTCCAAGTTACGTATCAGAGATACCGAGTATCTGTGACCACACGGTCAGAGTAATGTCTCCTGAGCAGAGCCGTCAGGACGTTCTCTGTCAGGCCATTCAGTGCACGATTAGTCTTCTCATCTGTATGGGGAGGCACTTGAGAATTGGCCTCTCTTCCTGTTTCCCAAAGTCGGGGGGTTCCACTTGAGGAGTGAGCCTGGGTACCACATGCACTGCTATGTGCTTTCTGTATTTTCCATTCAAGGTGACTAGAACTCAAGAGGGCCTTGATTCGTTCCCCACACCACATAGCTGCTTACAGTCATACAGCCCTGCCTCGTTTTCATTCTTCCATGGTATCTGGTGTCTCAATTTTATCTAATTTTCCACCCTTCTATGCTCTTGTGTTGTTTCATATAACTTGAGGTGACAACTCAATAGTATTAAATATTAAACCCAACTAAACTTTGCTTTTGACTGCCTTTTCTTGTTTAGGCTAAGAGTTCTTTCATGTCTTGATATCTTGATATATTTCCTGTGAAAGTATTTTTCCTATACACTGAAAACTACATTAAACATCAAAGGGTCCAATATATTATTAATTTTGCCATGTCCCAGGAACCATGTTAAGCTCTCTTCATTCCTTGAGGAAGAGCCTACCTTTTCTCTATTTCAATTTAATAACCACATCTACTTTGAAATTAAAACCTGCAACCAGTTTGGGATACTGGATTCCAACACAGAGTAGCAATGGAGCCAGGAAACGGGCATTTAATTTCCAACAGCACCTCTTGGGTATAGAGCAGCCTGATAGCAGAAAGGACTGATGGCGGGGGGGGGGGGGGGAGAGCAGCTGACAAACAAAAGGCCCTCACTGAACTGCTGGCTTGCAGGAGAGAAGCCTCCTGGCCTCCCCAGATGAACCTGCGTGTTCCTCCCAGTCCTTTGGGTGCCATGTTTCTGTTTGTCAGCGGAATGAGCTGGATTTCATTTTCATCTGGATACAACTGGAATTCAGATAATGCAATGAGAGTGTGAACAGCTGAGTGAGAATAACTCAGATTGCAAATAGTGACAAAGTGAAGGAAGAAGAGATTACCCAAGATGGTCACCCTGTGCCTTCCTCTCAGAGCTCTTGTTTGCTTTGCAGATTCAGGTGGAACCCAGGAGCAAACAAACCAGCTGCTATAGCCAGATGACTAAAACATACCCCTTGTCATCGACCATTAAGAGGTAATGGTCATAGCCATGGAGGACGTTCAGCTTAAAGCATTTCTGTCTGTCTGTCTGTCTGTCTGTCTCTGTCTGTCTCATACACAAGCACACACACACACACATACCATACCTTTAAATGGCCGTGTCTTCATATTCACATGCCATGTACTAGCAGTATGTGTCTTCAGGCTGGCTGTGGAGATGAACTTGATTGTTATTTTCAAAAGGCTTACAGAGACACACTTCTTTGGCCCAGGAATTACTCTGTTATGTAATTACACCTTGAGAAAATAGTTGAGTGAAAACCCTTTATGATTATCATCCATACGACCTATACTATCAGAAGGCTGCCGAGAACTGAGGCTCTCATGCCCAGTATGACATTTTATTTGGAGACGGAGTCTTTCAAGAAATACTTAAGCTTCACTGAGGGCATAAAGTACTCATATAATGTGACAGGTATCATTTCAAGAAGGGACCCTAGGGAAGAGCAGACACAAAGAAGAGACCCTGTGGAAACTCAGAGAGAAGGCCATGTGAGAGTCTAGCATACAGGAGAGACCTGCCATTGCTTTCATCTGACATTTGAAGTGTTGTATTAACATTAACACATGATGCAACTGTAGAAAGAAATCACATGGATTAGGGTACAATCTCATAATTCATCACAGAATACAGAGATCTATAGTAGTCAAAGTTTGCTATATTAAAAAAGGATATGTGTGCTCTACTGGCTTACACAATGGAGGCAGGGTAGTCCAATAGTGGTCACCTGTACACTGTAAGACAAAGAACTGATTTCCAAATCCAGGACGTGAATGTGTTTGCCATCTGTGTCCAGTGCCCAGAGCATGCTATTGAGTGACCATTGAAGAGCCAGAGAAAAAGCAGGAAGCAGCAGCAATAGGACAGGAGTTCCTCTGAACAGAGAGACCACTGCCTCTCCTGATACTGCTTTCACACTGTTCTTCATCCGGGCCCTTTGCCCTTTGGAGAGCCCTCTCTCCATCCTCACATGTCAGTCCTCGGTGTGTCACCCACCCAAGGCATCCTTGATGGAGTTAACTTACACCTGAGCCCAACTCTCACAGGCTCCGTGCACTGCTCATTGATATAGGCAGTACTTCTAGCGGGCTTCAGATGTAACAATGAGGAAACTCAAAAGAACTAGTTCTAAAGACTCTGTGTGCCTGTGTGTACAGTGCCAAAAATTATACTCACCAAACCCTAAACCTTTCCTGATCTGATTTTATTATTGCCACCCTTTTTGTGTATGTGATATATGCATGCGCGCGTGTGTGTGTGTCTATGTGCGTGTGTGTGTTGCACTGGCGTATGTGTGCTACCATGGAGGCCAGAGATTGATGCTTCATCAGTGTCCGTTGCCTCTCTGCATTTGTTTTGTTTGATGAGGCAGGGTTTCTCATTGACCTTGGAGTGCCCCCTACTGTTGCCCCAAACTGGCTGAGCAGCAACAGTGGCATTCACTCCTCACAGAGGTTATAGGAAGGCACCACAATGTTCACAACTGGCATTTACGTGGGTGCTGGGATCCAGACAGGTCTTCATGCTTGCCCAACAAATCTGGATCTTTCTTCTTTTCTAAACTTCTAAGTTAGTCTATATAGCTTTTTTTTTTTTTTTACAATGAACATGAGTTATTTTGGGAAATATCCATATGTATGTCTATTTTAATCTCACGGTTTAAAATGCATTTGCAATAGAATAGCACTTATCCATATTATGACCTTTTTTAAAGTCTGTAGATACTAGCTCTTAAAAAATTCATGACTGTAATGCCATTAAATAAAGCAGCTTCATTATCCTTGCAGCCTAATTTATTTTCATTCTCACAGTGGAAATGTTCCCTTTTGATAGCACTTGAAACATGGAACATGGAACCTTTTTACTGTTTCTAAACTTCTCTTAAGGAAGATGTAGTTTTTGATTGCTTTAATTATGTGAACGTATGTTTTTCTGGGGGTTCCTATGTGAGTTCTGGTTCCTGTAGAAGCCCGAACAGGCGTCAGCTTCACTGGAGCTGGAGTTCCAGGAAGTTGTAAGCCTCCTCCCATGGTGTTAGGAAATGAACTAGGGTGCCCTGTAAGAGCTGTGAATGCTTTTAACCATTGCTCCTTCTCCCCAGCGCAGGCAATGTACAAGTGCAGATAACTCCAGACTTAACTGCTTAACTTTCGTTAAGTTGCCCTATCCTCAGCATAAGCACAGAAGCACACTTTCCTTGTTAACTTTGTAGTCAAGATGAGACTAACTAGCAGTGGGAGAGGTGAAAGGCAAAGATTTTGGGATCAGAGTTCCTGGGTTTCAGTTTTAGCTTCCAGATCTGTTGTCTGTGACCAGACATGTGGCCTAACCTCTGAACCCCAGATTCCTTGAGAATAAAATGCAAACAATGATGGTACCTACACAAACAAATCTTGTGTAATCATAAGTATGTTGAATATTTATAAAATTATCATAACAGATTTGACATAGAATAAGACTACACGAGGGACTGAAGAAATGGCTCAGAGGGCAAGACCACTGGCTGTTCTTCCAAAGGACTCGGGTTCAACTACCAGTACCATATAGCAGCTCATAGCTGTCTGTAACTCTAGTTCCGGGAGAGCTGACACCCTCACACAGACATACATAGAGGCAAAACAACAATGTACTTAAAAAAAGAATACATGAGTGTTTATTAACTATGTAAAGAGTTAATACAGGGGTATTATATATAAATATAATATATATTATATTTATTATATATAAATATAATATATATAAATACCATATATATGGTGTTTACCATCGGGAGTACCACATTGTCTTTAATATTTGCTCAGAATTTTTGCACACAAATAGCAAAAAATTTCCAATTCTTCCTTGGATGCATTGGTGGAAAAGCCCTGATTTCTGAGATTCTCTGAAAATACATAACTTCAAAAATATTAGAAAAGTAATTAGTATTGAATATTAAAAGAAGTAATGTTTACCTTGCTTTCATGTTACTCCTTAGTAACTCTTTTCCCATTAAAGCTTGCCTATGGCATGTCTGTTGTTATAGCTGATCTGTAGACACTGTGTAGATATGCCTTATATTTTCACTGCAGAACATCTCTGAACTTCTTCAAGCCAACAGAGAGCCTGTGGGTTCTGTCACTTTACTCTACTTCAAGGGCTTCTCCATTGAAATTATATTCTCCTTTTCTTGAATCACCCACATTTCCCTCTCATCTGGATCATTCACATCGTCCAACAAATATGTACTTGTACCTTATGTCTTTATTAACACTCCCAGTATGGGTAAGGACCTGGGTTCAGTTATTGGTACTAGAAAAAAACAAAAACACCACCCCCGAAAATAAATAGCATTATCCAAACTAACACACGCGCGCGCGCGCACACACACACACACACACACACACACACACACACTCATAGACAGAGAGGAAACTTCAAAACACAAAGCAGGTCCAAATTTCCCTCCCAAATCACCTAATAAATACAGAATTCTTGTCAAAATTTATGAAGCCATATTAATGTACCTCATACACCCTCCATTGTCATTAAAGCTTTATCTACAGTTCTTGTTTTCTCAAACCAAAGAATTTAGCTAAACGTTTAAGTAAGGCAAACTGATAACAGAGAGAGAAAAATAAAGAGGAGGGGATTGATTTTAGAGTACACAAACTTGACATGAAAAGAATAGTAGCCCACTGAATTCTGTGTTATAGATTTTAAAGACGTGCATATTACCCTATTAAATCGTGAGCTGGATTTCTCTTTTAAGGCACTTTCCCCCATGATTCTCTTAAAAGCTAAAAAAAGGAGAGGGTGAAAGCCACAATACAAATGACAACAAAATAAAACTTGGGTCTCTTGAAGCTGCAGAGCTTCATCAGTTCTGTGTGGTAGCTGGGAAAGTATGCTTAGCTTTCATGGTGAAACAAACCTAACCGCAGCCTCAAGGAAGCTTAGCCATGAAACTGTACCCTACCCATCATGAGACAAGAGTCCTGGCTCCCTTACGTCTAGCTGCTGCCTACACAGTCCTGTGTGCTCCTTTGTTTCTCAGACACTTTCTCTCATTGTCCTTGCTGTTTTCTTCTTCCACCTTTCATGGCTGCCTTCTTGTCATTCAAATCATAGCATCAATATCCTTTCCTTTAGAGCTCTCCTTAGCTCATCCAGTATAGAGAAGCCACTGCCACCTTTTTCTGCCCCACACCATCTCATGTCCTCAAACTCTCTGTTGCAGTGCCCTCATCTCCCTGCATCGTAGAACCACATCCCAGAGGTAGACACACAAGTGTGTGGTGAATCCCTTATCTAGATTGGAGTCACTTTCAACTACTCCTTGTGTGACTACATAGTCTTCAAAACCCACTTTAAACACAATGGTGTAATTGATGGGTGTCTACTGTTAGTCTTTCTGGAAACTTCCTACCTTCTCTCTTATTTTTCTGCCTTACTTCTATTTTCCCCACCCCCATGGTATCTTCCTTCCTTCATATCCTGTCATTGTTAAATCACATTGAAAAGAACACGTTTAGGTATGCATTAAAAAAATAACTTCCTATTTTCTTTCTGCGGTAATTTGCCAGTATTGGAAGTAAGATCAAACAGTTATAAGACCCTCAACCCTTAAAATGTATTGCTTCTCTCTTTATCCTTAGAAACCTTTATCACAGAAATTAAAAGGAAAATGTACAGAGTTAAGAGCCTTCCAGGAACATTACAGCAGAGCATATACTTTTCAGAGACAGAAATGACCAGTGTCTCTTACCATTGAGGCTGGAGATGTAGCTCTGTGAAATCGTACTTACCTAGCTCTTACAGAGACCTAAGTTTGACCTTCAGCACCCCCTGAAAAGAATGCAAAATATATATGAAATATACATTTTACATATTACATTTGGGAGCTTTGTTCCTTCATGGGTTTAGCTTTGCATGCATATATAGACTTTTGCTGTGTTCTAATGAGCTTGTTATTACACAAAATTCTAACACTTTTAGATTCAATTCATTGTACATTTGGTTTGTGACTGGTCTGTTGTGCTTTCTATTGCTGTGAAAAAGCACGGACAAAAATCAGTTTGGAGAGGTATTGTTGACTTATACTTGCCCCATCACAATCCATCATTAAGGGACACCAGGACAGTAAATTCAAGGCAGAAACATGGAGGCAGGAACTGAGGCAGAGACCATGAAGGAATGCTGCTTACTGCCTTGCTCTCCATGGCTTGCTCAGCCTACCTTCTTATGCAACTCAAGACCACCTACCCTAGAGTGTACTGCCCAGAGCAGGCTGTTCTTCTGCATCATCATCAGTCAGGAAAATGCCTGACAAACATGTCAGTCTGGGAACAATTTCTCCATTGATAATCCCTCTCCCAGATGACTCTAGCTTGCATCAATCTGATAAACTAACCAGCAGTTATTTACTGTGTCTATAATTTTAAAGTTTGAAAGTTGTTGCCCATACAAAGATCTGGCAGTCCATTGCAGCCCGGAGCCTATTTGATTTATGACATATACTAAAAGGTTATTTAAGTTTTTCAGAATATTTTCTGTGCTCCAGCTTATATTAAATTTGTACTTTCAAAGAAGTTATTTTTACCACTCTTTAAATTGGTTTTCATTTGCATCTTAGCAATTACTCACTGAGCCTTCCATTGCAGACAGAAATTAGTTAAATCATTTAATTGCTACTCTGCCGTGAACTTTTCTATAATGATTTAGATCAGATTGTAAAACTGGAAACCAGTGGGTGACATTCTGATTATTCCAGGATTTCTTTGCTCTCATTAGTGCTCTAGTAGCATTGTAGTTGGAGAGAGTAAGTATCAGAGAACTTTACTCTTTTTCTGAAATTTGTAAAGCTGTTTGGTAACATATCTTTTTTACCTTACTTTTATGATCAATAATTTTAATAGATAATTTTGCTTTCTTGCAAATTAAAAAGCACAGTTTATGTTTCAGTTTCTAAAATCCCAGGTAATATTTTCCACTGAAAAACAAGTTAAAAATTTGTATTTATACTTGATATATTTTGAAAAAGAAAACAATAAAAGCAAAACCTTTGGATTGAAATAAATCCCACATTTTTCAAAACTTCCAATATATTCTTATTAAAAGTGATTATAATACATTAATGGATTTGTGGATTAATGCTGAGCCTCAGATACAAGTTTGTTATGACCATAGGATTTTAAAAAACTGCTACCAACATAAATTGATGTATTGAATTCTTAGTGTAGGCCCAGCACATTACTAAATGTTCCCAGTTATTATCTCTCTTTGTTTCTTCAGTTTCTCTGACAGGTAGGTGTTCTGTATAGGTATTATTCTAATTAGACACTTCACAGATGAACAGCCAAGATCAGGGAAGCACAGAGTTAGGTTCAGGTGAAGGAACAGAGTCAGAATTCACACCCAAGCCCATTTGATTTAGACTGGTTACTATCCCCATCTGAGATGATTTGAACAGGCCTCCTGTTTTAGAAAAAGCTAGAGTTTCTCAAAGGTTTCCTCTAGATTTGTGTGTAAGCGTCAGGAATAATTTCAATCCTTCAGATAAAGAGGTGGTCTCCCAAAGCCATACAGCCATTCTATCCTTCCCACCACAGGACACCTCACTAGAGAACAGGTCCATAGAGTTTCCACTGTTTGCCCCAGGTACACCTCTGGCTTCTCCATCTATAACTGATTAATTTCTTTCATGGTCATTAAGCATCCATCCACAGGAGCTCTCTTAGTCCAGAAGGCCCAGTAACCTTTAAACAGACAACACAAATTACGTGAAAGGAGGGAAAAAGAAAAAATAAACTTCAAAGCATTTATGGAGCACCTACTGAAATATGTGGTGGTATCTAGCAGCTTCTAGGACACAGGAAGTCCATTGCTCTGCAACCATCTGTTTCCTTGCCTGTCTTCCCCCACCTCCTCCCTGCCTGTCTGTTGTTTTACTCACTGTGGTTCACCTATGTTAACAGATGGTCAATCCAGAGACAATGGCTGCACTTGGGAGGACAGAGGCCAGGTAGTCACATCTACAGAGAAGTGTGTTCATCCCTGTTTAGACCTGAGACAATAGGATACCAAATAATAGTTGTTTGCTCTTTTTTTGTCTTCCCAGTCTCTTTTCCACTTACCTGTCTCCAATGGACAGTTAGTGCCGATGGGTGGGGACAATGCTCATTCATTTTGAATGCATGGACAGGGCATGAAGTCTGGCATGTAATTGGCATTGGGTGATCATTCACCTAACTAGATAGTTAGAAATTTTAAATGCTTAATCTCTCCCTTCAATACACTATTTAAAGGTTGTTGTGTTAAAAATCAAATCAATAAACCAGTGATAGTGTTTTCTAATCTCCAATTTTTATGAAATTGATTTAAATTGAAGTCATAAATATGATCTCCAGCCTACCAAAACAAACTCAGTGGCAAGAACTGAATTGTATAAAACAAAAATGGACCAGCTAGAACAGAACAGCTAAGGCAGAACAGTTCTAGCACAAGCCTGCAGACTTGTGTTCAATCCCATAAAAGAAGAAACAAAGCCCACATAAAGGAGGAAATTTAAAAAAAAAAAAAACAACTCCACAAAGCTATCCTCTGACCACTATACACATGCTGTAGCAAGTGTGCTCACATACCCTTTACACACACAAACACACACACACACTTAAAATAATAAAACAAAGATAGGAGGAACAGTAGGTGTTCATAGCTCTCAACTGTTTGACAGCATGGTGACATCAGCTGGCAGCATGCTTGTGTTAGGAGAACCATGGGCATCTGTGAACCACTCTGACAATATGATCTGAGGCTTCACTGCAGCCATTAGGCAGATAGATCTTCAGCCTCAGAGAACAGCTCCAGAGTTCTGGACACAAAATGCAAGTGCTCGCCCTCTGGCCTATTGTGAGACTCATCTTCAGCAGAAGATACATTTGGCTGAGCATACAGCCTGTGACATACCATATATACTAGCTGTTGCCAAGGTTGACTCACTTTTCTTGAACTAGAAAGGTTGTAAGTTTCACAAACAGACACACAGAAAGAGAACACATACACATACATTCACACACACAGGCACACATACGCGCGCGCACACACACACGGTGTGAGAGAAGGGTGCTAGGATCAGATCTTCAATGCTTTTTCTAGAACACCATTTTCTTTTTTCTTAATTAAGAAGCTTCATAGTTAAAAAGTGATTTAAAACTTCTCTTGGAAAATCAAAGCTATCAATTCTGTATGCCACCACATTTACAAAGAGCAATGCTCAGTGGCCACAGGGGAGCAATTACCAGCAAAGGAAGGCTGCACCACTTCCCTTAGTCAGTAGCTGGTTTCCATCACTATTCATACTTCCTGGTTTGACCTTGCAGAAGAAGCATTTCATTCCTTCCTCTAAGACCAAATTTCTAAACCTGTCAATTTGCTTACGGTGACAGCAGCTAGTATGCAGGACTTTTTAAAATTCAAGTAACACAATTTATGCGACTCACCTCGTATCTGATGCTATAAGTTTACTGTAAGTGTTTACACTTTTTTGGCATTTATTAAGCATCTACTATGTGCCAAGTGCTGGCTTAAGCATGAAGAAATGCTGTAGAGAACAAGTGTGGTCCCCAACTTTAGAGAGGTCTTATCATCTAGAAAATTAAGACTTATAGTGCCCATGCTCATGTGGACTTTATGCTGTGACGTGAGAAGGTTAGTGAGGTCATTGGATTGCTTTGGGGATCGCTGTGCTAGAAGGGAAAGACACAAAGAGGCCCTGCTGTGGAAAGGGGACCCGAAAAGAATATTCTTCCCACGGTACTGCTCCTCCCCCGGAGCTCCTCATCCCAGCAGATGGCTTTGCTATTTGTTCAGTTGTTCTAGCCCAAAATACTTTGATTCCTTTCTCCTCCTCAATCCCATACCATATTTAATTCATTAGAAGATTCCATCAGCCCTTTATGCAAAGCATGTCCTAGATCTGTCCACCTCCCCACATCTGTGCTGTTACCAATTCCTGTGGTCCAAGCCACCACCACCTTTCTACTGGATAACTAACTACACATCCTACGGACCGCTTTCACACAGCAAACTTGCTCCATGAAGGGCCAGACTGTAAATATTTTAGATTTGTGGGCCTCCGCATCATACCACTGAAATGTCTCCTTATGGCCCCCAAACAACCATAGGCAGTTCTTAGAGGGTCAGGCATGGCTGGGTCCCAGCATTTCCTTATGAAGACAGACTGCAGGGCTGGGTTCCTGATGACAATCTTTCTGTGAAAATAGAATTCATACCTAAACCCCAGGAGTGACCTCTCCAGCTCCGAGGATGCACCCTAACCTGTTTGACCTTTCCATCTAGGGGCTCCTTTCTGCCCCAACCATTTTATCTTGAGTTTTTGACCAAACAAGCTAATTTCCCATTCAAGGTCTCAATACTAATTGCTGCGTTTTTCTTCTGTTAGCATGGCCAATCCCTTCCCTGCACATGTCCCTCCTGAGAGTAATTCCCGACCACAACCTGGTCTCCTTCCAAGTCATGATTTAAAGCCACACCCTTCTCTCTTTTATGCTTCTTTCTGTGTCTCCCTTCGTCAGATATGTCCATGTTATTAACTTGTTTATTTTGTGCTGTGACCTGTGTGTGGATCAGTTCCAAGCCAAGAGCAAAGTCTGAGGCGACTGTCTTGCTGCTCAACTGGCAAGGTGTCTCCCAGCCCCAGACATAGATCATGTCTCCCCCAGCACTTTTGGAAAAAGAATAAAGCATCGGCACTGTCAGTCAAAGCAGAGCCCTGCTTCAAGCTCACAGCCTTCAAAGGACCATGGAGCCTTAGCCCATCACACCAGACCATGCTTTCCTCGGCTCTCCTTAACCAAAAACTGCCAAGTTTGACTTACCTAAGCATAAGCAATGGGGAAAAAAACCGCTAAGTCAGAAATCATTTGTATTTCAGAGGAAAGGGAGTATTGTCGCTGTAACAAAGATCCTGTTTCACTGCCAAGTGCATGGCTGGCTGTGTGGGTCTTTTGTGTCACATGGCTCTTGTCCAAGCGTGATGCTTAGAGGCAGGTACTTAAGGAAGACTCTGCTAATACGGAGAAACTCTAAAAGGAAAGGTATCTTTGGGTGTGCTAATTGGTTTTTCTTTTTGTCCACAGTATTAAATAACAAAGACTCAAATGATAGCTTTTGTATAGACTCTTGGACCTTAAAAGATGTGGGAGGTCTTTCTCTGAAGAGCTGTCTCGGTTCTTCGCTGGAAAATATAACCATTTCTCTTCAGGAGGGAGAGAGTAGGTCAGTCAGTTGCAGCGGTCTGCTCAGGCTGCTGTAGTGCATCTGTGCGGCAGCAGACATGTGTTTTCTCACCCCTGTGAGTGGCTGAGTGGCGGGGTGGATCCTGGCGAGGGCTGGCTGGTTGCATTTCCTCTCCTTATGTGAACTCCATCTTATCAAGATGTCAGCACCAAATGCTGTGCTCACTTCACATCAGTAATGGCTAGTTTATTCTGAAGCCAAATATGAGTGGCCATGGCCAAAGAATACAGATCCAAGTTGTTTCAAATACTTCATTTCAATGCGATCAGAGTTTCATGAAGCTTTATAGTCAATTAATCAGAACACATTTTTTAAAAACACATCTGTGGAAGTATAAAGCAGGCAGGTTGTAGAAAGCAGGGAAATCTCCACCTTAGGCATTGGGTACTCTCTGATGATAGTCTTGGTCTCTGCTTGGTGGAAACTAGTTTTCTGTTAGTACATTTAAAAGCAATTTTCCCAATAGTCACAAGAATGTATGTTAGGTTAAATACTGGGGTAGACAGTGGGGATGAGGCTAAAGGTATCCCAAGAGAATTTGTCTCTGGACCTGCAGCATTTCCGCTCTCCACAGTCACTAACCCAGCAGTCAGCCTTTTAGAATCCTTAACACAGCTGAGGCAGAGCGTTACAGGGAGTGCAGTTCACAGGATGGGCTCTCATAGTTGCTCTCTTTTAAAATGGATTCTTTTAAGTTAGCTTACAAGATAATGGGTTTTGTTGCGGCCTTGGTTCCATTCTTGAAGGGCTTGTCTCCAAATGCGGCCTCACTGGGGTTAGGGTTTCACATATGAATTTGATGGGAGCACAGTCCGTCAAGTGAGCAGTCTTCAAACACTGCAGCTTCTTGTAGTACAGGTATTTTCACCAGTTCTAAAATTGTAGCTTTTTCTTACTTGGAGATGAAAATTTCTGCAAACATCAACACCACATCCGAAATCCACTTTCCCTGAGAGGTAAAAACAAAGGGTAGTCCTCACTGGGAAACCTTTGCCTTTCTTACACTTCTTGACAACACAAGGCATCCACTGAGGATTGAGTCCCGTGGGGTAAGAACAAAGCTGTTTACCACAACATGGCTGTGTTCCCACTAACTTCTCACAAACACACCTAAGGGCATTTTATGTTCCCTCATCATCACTTACATGTGTTTTATATTATTTGTTCTGTATTTTGAGGAAGAGTTTAGGTGAGAGCAAGAAGAATTTCTAAATTATTTTTAAATTTTTTTTACCTAAAATGATGTTTTTAATTTATAAGCTCAACATTATTCAGTCTTTACTATGGATGTGTCAAAGTCCTAAATGATCTTAATTAATATTTCATTGAATCCCATCAACAATTTTATGAAGAAGGTATTTTTTTAATTTATGTTTTTTTGTGTGTAGGTGTTTGAGTGAATGTATGACCACCAAAGGAAGTGTTATATTGTATTTATAGATGGAGAAACTGAGACTTTGTTTGTTTGTTAGTATTCTTTTCTAAAATTAAAGTTATTCATTTATCCATTTTACATCCTAATCACAGCCCCCATGCTCCTCTCCTTCCGGTTCCATCCTCCCACCCTTTTCCCCCTTCCCCCTCCCCTTCTCTTCAGAAAAGGGGAGACCCCCTCATAACCCACCCCAGTACATCAAGTTGCATCAGAGCTAAGAACATCCTCTTCCACTGAGGACAAGGTAGCCCAGCTGGGGAAAAGCGATCCAAAAGCAGGCAACCGAGTCCATGTCAGATTCGACCCCTGCTCCACTTGCTAGGAAACACACATGAAGACCAAGATGCCCATCAGTTACATATGTGTGGTGGGTCTAGGTCAGTCTTTGGTTGGTGCTTCAGTCTCTGTAAGCCCCTATGAGCCCAGGTTAGTTGACACTGTTGGTCTTCTTGAGGAGTTTTTGTCCTCTCCCGGACCTTCTATTCTTTCCCTCAACTCCTCCACAAGACTCCCTGAACTAATGTTTGGCTGTAAGTCTCAGCATCTGTTTCTATCTGCTACTGGGTGGAGCCTTTCATGCTAGGCTCCTGTCTGTAGGCATAGCAGAGCATCAGTAATAGTGTCAGGGCTGGCTTTCTCCTGTGGGGTGGGTCTCAGTTTGGGCCAGTCCCTTATTCTCTGCTCCGGAAGTTGAGACTTATAATGGTTACAAAATAAACAAATGATATCAGTAAACTTTATGAATGATACCAACTTAAGTTCAACTTTACTTAATGTGAAAGTTTTACTTAGTTTATTAGCTACCCAGAGAAAAACTGAGCTTAAAACTATTGTCAGTTATGTGTGAGTGGAGATGCTAAGCATTGTACAAGAACTATTTAATTTTTCTTAATATAACTTCCAGTGTGAAGTTCACCCGTCCAACATTGATTAGGGGTTTATTGTATAAATACTCGAGTGGGTAGTAGTAAGTTGGTCAAGGTCCTGCTCTTGAGATCTCTGACAGGTTGGCAAGTCCATATGATCCCCACACAACTAACAAAATCCCAAGTGACATTGGAATTGATGGCACTAAGAACCCTAGAAGAAACCAGTGGCCACCTCACTTGGGCAGGATTTGATTTCAGTAGGTCTGACTCTGTGGATAAGTGCTGCCACATGAAAGAAGCTTTTAAACAGGTTGGAAGCAAGGTTTCCTTCTCTAGTAAATGGTGATAGCAGTGGTCCCTGCTTGCTAAATAGCTGTGAGATGTAGGACAACTCACGGTTAGTGTCGAGAACTACACAAGCACACAGTCAAAGCTGAACAAATGTTTGCGACTTTGCTTGTTTCTCCTATTGTTTAACCCTGAAGAAAATTAGTAGTTCTAAAACAAAGGCTCCAGTGAACTCACATTTTAGAAAATTTCAGCCAGAAACCTTTAGAACTCGCAGCCTTATCTCTCCTTGTGTGCTGCACAGCAGCTGTGAACATGTTTCCACCTTCCTTAGCCTCAGTGCTCTCATCTCGTGCGTGGGAATGATGACATCTACCTCATGGCATTCTGTGGGATGTAGTAGCACCAGTGTTCAAGTTACAGTTGCACCCCACAGGGGATCCTTCCAAGTTACCTGTGGAATTGTCTCAGATAATCCTCAAAATAATCATATCAAGCATTAAACCTTATATCGTGTCACATATAAGCCGCCAGCTCTGTTAGGTTTTAGCCATCTCGTCCCCATTTTGTGTTTATATGTCTGTCCATGTACATATCTGTGTGTGTTTGTGTGTGAGCACACCTTGCACTTAGAGTAGTCACTACATGAACTATGGTAAAGCAAACAACTGGACTACCAGTCACTAATAAGAAAGTGATATGTGTATAAAAGCAATTTTCAATCATTTTTTCATGGACATTTTGCAGTGCTAACAATTTTCAGAAAAATAAAAGTGGGCTAAGGTACTTCTGAATGTGTGTGTGGATGTGGGTTTGGTCTGCGTGTGTGGAGACGGTCATGTATGTAGAGGCTAGAGGATAGCCTTGGATGTCATTCCCCAGAGGCTGCTCACGGTGATGTTTCGAGACGCGGGCTCTCACTGACCTGAGATTCATGTGTTCACTTAGGATGGTTAGCCAGGGAGCCCCAGGGTTCCGTCTGTCTTCACCTCCCCAGCACTGGGACCACAAGCACAGGGCACATGTCAACTCCTCATGTGGATTCTGGTTATTAACCTCAGTTCCTCACACTTTTGAAGCAATCATGCACTAGCGAATCTCCTTACCTCCAACAATATAGTTTTATACCAATGAATGAAATAAAATGTATGTGTACATGTAGAGGAAGTAGTTTTTTAATTGATCTTCTAACAAGTGTAGGTTTTTATTCTGTAACAATGGAACTAAATCATGTTCCCATGGGCAATGCTACCCATAAAGATACATTAACATATTTTATATCTCTATTTTTATAGACTCATAGAATTTATACACATTCCCATCTTTATACATAAAAGTTGCTACATTAAACATATGAGGGCCCAAATTTGTAGAAACACAGTTGGTTCCAGTAAACTGTTCTTTTGATGGATTGGAGTCCTTTGTGTTAACTCCATTCCTGCTTTCTATTCATGATGCAACTGATGTCACCATGAATGTTTTCTGTTTTGGCAATGTCAGAGATCAATCTCAGGGTGCCATGCATGATGAGCAAGTGCTTTGTCGATGAACTCCATATATCCCGCTGTGTACACATACATGCATATGTACATATACCCACTGTGTACACATGCATGCATATACACACATCCTTCCCTTACAACAAGGCTGTTCTTGGGAAAAGACTAAATGTGGAAATGTCCTTGAAGCGTGGTCAGGCCCTGCTATGCCGCAATAACACAGGTATTTTTTAACAGCCCACTTCTTTTAAACTTAAAAAAAAATTCCCATATAAGATCATCTATATTCAGCACTTCACAATTTGATTTCAGGTCCTCATAATTTAACTCTCCAAAACTTTATGTATCTTGAGCACAGCTAGTAATAAAAAATGATAGTAATTTTAAAATGCACACTTATCTAGCCTATTAGTCACTTTTCTATCACTGTGATAAAACACCACAACCCAGGCAACTTAGAGAAGAAAGGGGTTATCTGAGACTGTGGTCCCAAAGAAATAAGTAAGAATCCATCATCATTAAGGGTGGAGATACTTTGCAGCAGGTAGGGATGGTGACCTGAGCTGACTGGTGAGGACTAAGGGTTCACATGTCAAACCACATGACATAGAAAGAAAACTCTAAAGAGAATGAGTCTTCAAGCTCTTTAAACCCACTCCCACTGACATGATCCCTCAGCGAGGCCACACCTCCTTGGTATGGTTCAAACAGGGGACCAAGCATTCAAATGTCCAAAAGTATGTAAGATATCTATCATTCAAACAGCACAGCATATAAAATTGTGTATATAATATGAATGATATGCTTACAAAACCTGTAATCTGCTGTACTATGTAAATATAATAATTCTCACCAAAGTTCCATGAAAAATTTTAGGAATGCAGTCCTGATGCAACTTGATGAGCTGGGGGGAGGGGCTGATAGGAAAGGAGCTCCCCTTTTCTGAAGGGGAGGGGGAAGAGAGGAGAAAGGGAGGGTAGGGCTGAGAGGGAAGAAGGGATGGGACTACAACAAGGATGTAAAATGAATAAAAAATTTTAAAAGAATGAAAATGAGCATTTTAAATATCTTTAAGCATATTTAAAGGAGTGTCTGAATGAGCAATAGTACAAGGGTAATTTCATTAAAAGCAGACACTAATCTTGATGTCCACAGTTTATAAAAACACGGCCCTGTGGCTGCTGTGTCTTTTTCTAAAGGATGAAGCTAACGAAGCTGCTTCTTTAGAACTCTTGGCAAATAAAAGTACCCATTAGAGAATGTCTATTATTTTCAAGTTCAAAGGCAGATGTCAGAAATAATTCACTACAAATTAAGGGAGAAATGTCTACAGGCCCTAAAACAAACATGAAAACTGAAACCCACCTGACTGCTGCAGCATTTTAGGAGTGCCAAAAAAGACTGGATTTTCTATCCTTGGCACTAGATTCCTAACATATAACTTCGTCTCAGTAAGTGGAGATCAGGATGGGTCGTTATCATGATGACACAGAGATGACAAAGACTTCTCCTTTTGATATTCTCTATGAATAAAACAAAAGAAAAAATCCAACAGAACTTGAAAATTGGGAAACATAAAAGTGATTTTGAGGGGCTGGAGAGCTGGTTCAGTGGTTAAGACGCTTTTTATTACTTCAGTTTCAGGGGGTCTGACTCCTTCTTCTGGCCTTTATGGGTATGAAGCACATACATGGTGCTCACATCCACATGCAAACAAATACTAACACGTAAAAAATTAAAAGAAAAGAGTATGTCTTAAGTTTTCAAGTCATTTAAAGGTAGTTTCGTCATTCTTTTCTACAATAATTGACTTTTGCTGATGGGTTTCTCTTCCCTCGGTCATCATTGTTAACATGAATCCAACTCCCCCCCCTCCCCATTCTTGCTTGTTTTTGTTTCATCATAACATTTGTACTTAGGAAGTGGCTCACAGAGGGACTGAGGACCTCTTTTCCTTAGAGAGCTTCACATTGGAACTGGTGCTGTTTTCATAAGGACCAAGATAAGACCACAGAAATGCTGTGATGGGGTTATGGACATCAGCCATTCTGAGTCTTTAAATTGATGTCATTGTAAAGCCCTCATCATTGTAAGTATATCAATTATACTGTGAGCTATAATTAATGTTGTACAATAAATGCAGTGACTGTTTTGGTAAGAAACACAGTCTGATATTGCTCTGCAAACTTCATAAAAAAATCTCTAACAACATTTAGATAATTGTTTGGTCTCTTTTTCAATTTTAATACAACTAGGGTTTCCAAAATGAAAGAGTTTCAGGATTCCCTTTGAGCACCCATGCATTTATTAACATCAAAATACAGTGACTACATTTTAGAATATGGGTATAGTCTTAATGTTGTCTTATGAAAGGTCAAGTTGGTAGCTGGTTCCACTACTCTTATAGATACAGGGTCCCTGCCATCATCAAGGCATGATATGTCAGAAAAGACACCTTTTCTTTTTTCTGTGCACAGTTTTGTAAAACAAAAAAATTCACTAGCAATCCCAGGTCCCTTTTAGCCACCATTTGCAAAAGACACCAGAGCCATGAGTTTCCTTTGAGATCAAAGGAAATGCAGGCATTTCATTATGGAAAACACACAGATTTGATTCAAGAGCATAATTTCTTCCACACCTACTTTTGAAGCCCCAGTATTCAAGTACATCAACAAGTTTCACATTCTTCACGTTGCCCGGCTCTGAGCATGTCACACCTCCACGGGCTGTGTACATGGAGCAGGTCAGGCAACCTCCTAAGCATGCTTCCTCATCTAAACCAGCAGCTGCAGGCCTGCTTCCCACAGTGTCAATACAAGGATTCACGTACATGCCATATGTAGAATGAGCGTGGTAGCTCATGTGTTTGGCACACATGGGCTATGATTGATCACCGTCCTCACGTGAAAGGTTTCTCTAGGAGAAAAGATAAATATAACAAGATAAAGTAGAAGATGGACTGTGAAATTCTTGAGAATGAATGAAAATTTAGTCCTAGTTCAGAGTCACAATGCTGTGGGTCAAATCCTCAAAACTCGGAGACGATGTGCCATGCCCTGCACTGTGCATTTCTCTAAGCCACACCAGCAAACACATTTCAATAATCTGTTTCTGACACTCAAATAGTAAAATAGTATAGGAACAATATGCAAGAGGCTGAATTAGCCAGGAAACACTCAGGCATGATTCAAGTCCTCGTTTGCGTGAGTAAACAGTGACGTCAGCAGCAGGGGAGTACAGCCCCTGTTCTCATACATGAGCACGGTGGGTTTTTGCGGAGCACCAGCAGTCCGCCATCTTGACCATTGCAGTTACTCTCCCAACCTCCTATTCCTTTGCCCTAGATTACTTCTCTTTTAAAAGTAAGTTTTGCTCCAAATCCTACTTTATTTTTTTGACATTTGAAAGACCTGGGGTGCGTGCGGGCGTATGCGCCGTGGTGTTTCTGTGGAGGTTAGAGGACAGCTTGCAGGATTTCCACCTTCCACCACGTAAGCTGAGCATGGCTCAACCTCAGGTCATTGGGCTCAGAGACCTTGACCTTTTGAGACCTTCTCTCTGGCCCACTGTACCCTTTTAATATGTGTCTTCTATCCTACTGCATATAAACTTATTATTTATGGTTTTCACTCAGAAGATTGGAAGCTCCATGAAATCCAAATTTTGTTGGCTGTTTTTTCTAGACCTAGCTCACAATAAATACTCAATAACAATTTATTGAATATTTATGAAGGAGGGAAGGAAAACAAACTTGCTTCTTGCCAAACAGGAGCTCAAGAATCAGTTGAAATATAAGGTATGATCCTTGGAGGCCAGGTTGGTAGGAGGCTGCCCCGCTTCTAGTTGTATTGAATATCTAGGCACCAGATATTTATTTGTTCTTTGGTTTGTGTGTGTGTGTGCATACATGTGTGTGCTTGTGTATATCTATGTGTGTGAGCATGTGTGTGTATAAATGAGTGTTTGCATGTGTATGTCTGTGTGTTCGTGTGCATACATGCATCTGTGTGTGCATACATGTGTGTCAGTATATGTATATCTATGTGTGTGAGAGCATGTGTGTGAGATTGTGCATGTGTATGAGTGTGTGTGGGTGTGATGTAAAGGGAAGCTCTGTCTTGAAGTCAAGACATTAGAAAATGAGAGCAGCAGAGATAGCTTCCCTACAACTGGCTCTACTGGAGCCTTTTATATCCACAGAAGACTTTATCTTGACAATTACTCTTTTACCATGGGTGTATCTGTGTGATTCTCTGTGCTTCATCCAGGGCTCCCAGAGATGGTATTCTCAGAAGCCAGAAAAACAACAACAGCAAAAACAACCACAAAAAAACCCTCTGCTTCGCCACTGATTGTGCAGATGGACCCGCCACATAATTTCATGGAGGATCCCAGTTATTCTAGCTGCTCTTACCCCCACCTAGGATATTAAAAAATAAGTGTGACATGTGTTCTTCTGAGAGCCTTTCCCCAATGAAAACAAAGTACCCCTCTCCTTTCCACCTACAAGCCTTCTGTGGCATAAAGCAAGTGTTCAGTGGTCATGAAACAGCTTCTGAAAATGTCCATTGTGGTCTGGGGTCCCCTAGATTTTCAACATTCCTTATGCTTAAACCTTAGTAAAACTTTACCATTAGCTCCCTTGCATTCATGACAAATATGTGGCCTCACTAAATGTCAAAAACAATCATATGATACTGCTGCAACTCTTATTTCATGTTTTCAAATATAAATATTAACACTTGGAATGGTAACTGGCTCACACACGTTTGGTGGTGATCTAGCCAAGATGTGAGCTGAGGCTCTGTCACCCTTCATCCCAAGCTCTCTATGGTGGCTGGAATGAGAATGATGCTCATAGGCTCTTATATTTGAATGTGTAATCACAAGAAAGTGGAACTACTGAGAAGGATTAGAAGGATTAGGAGGTGTGATCTTAATGGAGGAAGTATGTCACTTGAGCTTTGAGGTTTCAAATGCCCACATGATGTACTCTCTCTGCAGTAACAATGAAATTGTTCATGAGCAGCATAGTAGTTCTACATGTTTATTATGGTGAAATTAATGTTATATTTGGAGAAGTCTATGGTTGTGACTAGTGCCAGATCAAGCTCTCTGCTGAATTTTCTATCCATTGAATTTTCTGATGTATGTAAGTCATTGGTACATAAACATGTCTTTTTTTTGAAAAAAAAAAGAGAGAAAGAAAGAGTATGTCTGCATGCCTGCACTAAATCTAGCTTCACTTAGGCAGCACACTTATGGAGCCCCGATTCACCAAAGGAATGCTAACAGAATAGCACTTAACAGAAGTGAGAGGAGAGACTCAGGGAATGGGAGGAAGAGAGATAAATAGAGGGACACAATGGTTTTGTTTGATAACATAAATAAGTTCTGATGTTCTGTGGCACAATAGTGTAATATAATTAACAACACTACATCATATATTAAAACAAATCTACCAGATAGAAACATAAATGTGTCTATCATAAAGAAATAATGAAAGCCTTTTCTTTTAAATCTGAAGCTAAAAGGCATATTATAGGGGAAACTAGAGAGTACAGCACAGACTCTAACAGTCCCCAATACTTCAAGTTATAGGACCATTTAACTAATTAATTATTAATGCAATTGATTAAGGGACCTCTAACAGCCCCTATGCATTCATAGCGAATGTTCCTTAAATTAAAGTGGATTCATATTACTAGAATGTTTTTAGCAATTTCTGAAATAAAATAATTTTAATTAAACAGAAAATTAACTTAGCTGGAAAGATCTCATTTCTTAAAAACTATGGATGAAAGTAGTTGCTGTGTTTATTTTTAAGCCAGGTTAAGGAATGGATGGTAGGAAGGAACTTTTTTTTATCATATATTATATAATTTAACCTTCCAGGAGTGCTAAGAAATTAGACTACATACTGAGAATAGAAAGAGCAAATTCCTAACTTCCACACTAATACCAACTCTAGCCCACTTTGGTCACATTGTTATCTTCTAGAAATTAAATCTACTGACAGAAATATTCATGAGAAAGTACAATAGTTAAAAACATTTTTATAAATATATATATATATATGTTTGCAAAAATATTGAGATGGCCAATTATCAACTAAAGCTAATCATGCAAACATCATTAATAGTTGTGTTCTTGGAGACTTTTGATAGATAATGCAAATAATAATAATAATAATAATAATAATGAATGTGTGAAACATTTATTATTTGCAAGTCACTCTGGTATTTGTGCAATTGTCTGATATGAACTTCACAGCTCTTGCTTTTGTCAAATGAAGGTTTAGGGCAGATGCAGCAATTAGACAAAGGCCACACTTTTGGCAGAACCAATGCGCAGAGGGAGAGAGATCTGATTAGGGAAAGGCATCGTAGATAGAGACAATGACTGGCTAAGATCTTGGGGAAGCCCCAGGAGCACCTCTCTCTGTGTTTACCCACCTTGACTCTCTGCATCACCTGAGTTTGGAGGTGGTTTCTCTACTTCCAACACAGCACCATCTTGTTCTTACACAGGCATCCATAGTGGTCCTCAGGGTCCCTCCTCCACCACCCCCCTAAAGCAGACTATAAATCAGACTCCATGTTCACACCCATTAGAAACAGAAGGCAATTTATTAGCAGTTTGTTATGATCTCAATGTAGTTAGTACATCTTACCCTCAGATCAATATCTGTTGTTCTCCTTGGAAAGCAGTTGTTTTTTCAATAACTACCTACAAAGATGCTGAGACAGCAGTGGTAGGTGGAGTAGAAAGTTTATCAAGAGTACGCATCTACACTAGACAGACTCAGCAAGTCGTATTTCTATATTCATGCATTTATATAATACATATTTAAGAACAATAATAAATAAAGAGTCCATGATTTGAGACGTAGTGAGGGGAGGAACATGGGAGGACTTGGAGGGAAGATAGAGAAGAGGGAAGTGCTGTAATTATATTTTAGATTAAAAATTTTAATACAAATAGAACAAATAGCAGCTGGACCAGGTGTCCCATGCCTGTCATCCAAGCACTTGTAAGTTATAGATACAGGGATCAGAATTTTAGAGTCATGTTCAGCTACAAAGTAAATTTGAGGCTGGCCTGAGCTACATGAGACCTTCCCCCCACCCACAACCAGCCAAAAAAGAAAGGAGAGAGAGACAACACAGGGGAAATGCCAGCATCAGAGGATAATCATTACAAAAATGAGAAAGAATTAATGTAGTTTCAGTAGACAGGAGCTTGTCTTTATTCATCCCCTCCCTGGAAGAAGACAGCCCAGCGTTTACTAACCCTGCTCACTCTAGGTTCCCTATTTCTGAGCTAGCTACTCTCACATCCGAAGTGAGTGATGTTAGCAGCAGGGTTTAAAACCTATTTTATGCTCATTTACTCAATAAACATTGCTTGGTAACAGCTGCCTGCCAGTTATTGTGCTCATCGATGGGAATCAAGTAATTGATGCCATCTTTCTAATTATGAACCTCAGAGTTCAAAAGATTCTTAAAAGTCCCCACCTAATCCACGGTTTAATTTCAAGTTCCTTTGCACAGCCAACTCTTCTCAATTTCCTTGACGGGGCCATGAGAGTAGAAGAATTTTAATATATTCCAGTAAAATAAAGTGCAAAGGAGCAGCAGACGTGACACGCTTCTACTGGGAAACTTCAGAGCATGAGTAACATTTCAAACCTAATCTTGTTGAAAAGGACCACCTGGTGGCACTGGGTAGTGGTTGGTCTTGGGCTCCAGAATCAGACTATGGGGGTATCAGCACTTTCATCATTGGATTTTTGTGAGGATTAGTGATAAGAGTTAGGAGTGATCCTTAGCATGTGGCAAATTCGCAATGCACAACTGTCACTGTCATTACGATTGTGTCATCTCCCAGGATCTGAAAGGACACAATGAGCACTAAGGCAAACAGGAATAAACAGCCATATGTGATTAACACACTCTTTTACAAAAGATAGTCATCCCTAGTTTTCTGCATTCATAGTTGGTACCTGTGAGTAGCACACAGTAGCCCCAAACCATGGGAAGCAAGGATTAACCCAGTAAGTAAGAGGGGGAAGGGCAAGGGCACAAAATGAAGGCACTTATCGTTTTTTTATAGTTGTTTTGGAATTTATGGGGTATAGATGGAATCACATGATCTGCTCACTTAGCTAACATTTAATCAAAGCTTTATGCATATCATTAAGTATGTTAAGAATCATTCACTAAATACACCTTAGAAACCTAAAGCAGAAGAAATTTGAAGATATAGCAAATTTGTCACATCTCTTAGAAGAAAATTGAAGAACAAAAGGGAGAGTATATATATATAATCAGAATTTAACTTTGGACTGCTTGTCAGTATTTAGTTTTTAGAAACAGCATAATCCATTTCCTTCCAAGGGTTTTTTCATAGTGATGCTTTTTATATGTGCAATGCACTGATCCTAATTGAAATGCTGAGTCGTTTGTTTCTCTGAGGCTCAAATTCGTGGAACATCTTCTGAATAGCAAATGCCCAGAACAATGCTGCAATGCTGAGAACGTGCAGGCCAATGTGTTTTAAGAGGGTTTGCCATGGAACCAAGAGCAGCTCATTTCAAAGCCATCTTCCACCCCAGATGGCTTGAAATAAAATGGCTTTGATATCTAGGTGACCTATTTTTCAAAAACTATTGTTATTATCTTGTGTGTTTGTGGGGCAGGGATAATCTAGATAAAGGGAAGAAGAGGCAAGTCTGTGCTCACTGGACTTCAAACCCTAAAGTCCTGGCTGAGCAGGACCACAGATTTAAGTGCCTGTTATTTCAGGAAGTAACACTTTGCCAGTTTCAGAAAAAGACTCATCCAGGTTCTCTTTAAATAATCTCCTTCTATTCCAAAGACATCAGAAGCAGAGACTGTGAAAGGTTCTGAACCAAAAACAAACAAACAAAACACAGCCCAAAATGTTAGAAGCATAGCAGGTGTGAATCTGCCAATCCAAAGGGAACCATAGCATGATTACTGTATTCAGGATTCTAATTTACCTTATAGGCTAACAGATTTCTTCATTCTTTAAAAGTTTTTTTTTCTTTCTTTCTTTTTTGGTTGCTTGAGACATGGTTTCTCTGTGTAGCCTTGGCTGTCCTGGACTTGCTTTGTATGCAAGACTGGTCTCGAACTCACATCTTTCCACCTGTTTCTGCTGTTTCTGCCTACCTGAGATCTGGGATTAATAGTGTGTGGCACTACAACCTGCCAAAAGTTATTTTTTTTTAATGCAAGGCAGTCCTTCTGATGAAAAAGGAGATGCCTGTGCCTACATTGGCTTCTCTTCCCTTCTCCCAATGATGATGAGAAGCATGTGTTTGGTATGTTTCCATGTCCCATCATTTAGAAGCACACAGCACATGGGATGGTAAAAAGACAGGAAATTGAGGAGTAAATAATAGAGTGTGAGGCCAAGGAGCTTGTGTCCTCATGATTTAGTGCAGTGCTTTGCAAACATTCATAAAGAACAATATATTTACTTCGCTTTTTATATTTGTAGCTTATTATCTTGTTGTGTGTGTGGCGTTAAGTAAGTCTTCAGTTAAGTGTCCGCTTGAGTGTAGTTCTTTATATTAAAGGTATTTTCTGGATTATCTGAATTTTATGCCTCTTTGTCTTGGTCATGCTAATACAGTGTCTTCTAGATACCTTAAATATCTGTCCTTTGGGGATTCAGATTATTCATTATGTTTGTGTCTATGTGGGTTTGCTTTCTTTGGAATAGTGAGGAAACAGCTAAAGGTAGCAGGTGGACAAGACAATATTTTTAAAGCTATGTAGTGTTCCTTCCTGTATGTCACTTGGTGGTTTATCCAGCCTGCATAATAAATGAGACAGAAGGCAGAGCAGTAAATGCTAAAAATAACTGCCAAAGACATAAAAATGTATGAAAGAATTATCCCATGAATATTAAGAGGTATTGGCTTTTTGCTCTTTAACCAGTAATTTACCTGTTTTAATTTTTTTGGGGGGGGCAACAATGAGATGGCTCAACATTTAATAGCATTTGCTACCATGCCTGATGACCAGAATTTAATCCCCAGGGCCTACTCGACAGAAAAGGAAAAATAACTATTATTCTCTGACCTGCCCACATGCACCTTGATATAAGTGCGCGCACATGCATGCACACACACACACATACATGCAGGTAGATGACTGAATAAATAAATAGATTTAAAATTGCCTATAATTAAACATACAGAAATAAGAGAAAAGGTTTTTGAAGTTTGACCAGTCTTCATACCATAATATTACTCCAAACTGGTATTAAACACACAAAGAGAAAACCATCATAGGATAAGCTACTTGGAATTTATTAGACTCTTCACCCATTCCATTAGAATAATTTTAGCCATACAAATGTTTCTTATTTTTGAAAGAGCATTTTACATATCTATATTAATATGAAAAGCTTCCAGCTAACGGATGTGGGAGGTTACTGATTTGTAGAGTTGAATTCTATTCTTTCTTTAAAGATGAAACCTCTTTTCAAAGATAGATTAGGTGCAGGAAATTAAAACTATTTTTTCTTAAATATATATGCAAGCTAGATAGTAGAGGTTAAAATCACAGTCTTATATCTGCTTAGAAATTTCTGTAAGGTGTTGGGATGCTAAATGCTATGCAAATCATCATTTACATAAATATGGATCTTGGTTCTCTGTGGATGAATATGTAGCAGGGTGTATTTTTCTTCCTCTAGTCTAATGATGAGAAAATGGCCTAGGAAGACCAGCCCCAGGAGCTGAAAATGTAGTGGCTATATACTAAAATTATCAGTAGCTTCTTTAATTAAAATAAAATACAAATCACACATGGTTACACTTTTTTTTTTTTTACAAAATTGTGGAGAACATGAGTGTCTTTCATCCCTCCTCAAATGCTCTGATACCACAAAACTATCTTGCCTTTTTGAGTGTAGGTCAAGTTCCCCTAAACAACAACATGAAAAAGAGCTGCAGAGGTAACAAGGAAAAGAAGGTACAAATCAGAATAAACCACAGCTATTCAATAACCCCTCTTTCTGTATGTGTGTGTATCTGTGTGTGGTGTATTCACATGTTTATGTATGTTCACATATGTATGTGAAGGTGATGTGGGAGGCTGACTTCAGAATGTCTTCCTCAGTCGTCTACCATCGGATTCATTGAGGCAAGCTCTCTTAATTGAACTGAGAAATCATTTATATGACCAGCCTAATTAGTAGCTTGTTCTAAGATTCCATCTTTGCCTCCCAAGCACTGGAATTACATGCACTTGGCTGCCATGACCACCTGGTATTTACATGCGTTCTGGAGATCCCAACTCTAGTCCTCACACTTGATTATAGCAAGTGTTTTACTAGCTAAGCCATGTCCCCAAGTCTATGTTTTACTGTTAAAGTAGATTTTTGCAGTTATCAAGATAATCTTGCTTCTGTAGACATAATCCGAAACATGAATTATTATTTATTTTTTCCTTTTACTTTCATTTTTTAATGAGATCAAAATACCATCACCTTCCACCTATAACTTGTATTGCTCCCATGATATCTTTTCTTTGGTTATGATTAGATAGGGCTACCCTTATATTTTAAAACATTGTGTCAAATACGCTTTACTCAATTTGACAAAATGAAAGTAAACTAATAAAGTCATAGTACTGAAGACACCATGAATTTCACAAACAGAACACAAAGGTTCCAAGGTAGATCTAAGCTAAAACTTCCTTCTTGAAGACTACCTTCCGTATTATGAGAAAGTATTATGCAACATCCAAGGGAAGGAAGAAACCAATAGTCCTATCCATCTGTGAAGCCTAGGAATCAGAATGATGGTATGGCAAGGTTTCCTAAGAATACAATAGTGCCACTCATATCTTGGCAGTAATTAATTCTCTGATTGGACATAAGGCTTATTCAACAGAAAAGAAACCAGGTCTGGTACTGGAAACCTATGACAACTCCAAGCTAGTGGTCATAGACCTTAAAGAAGAATCTACTATTGCCACTTTAGTAACCCATCATAATTCCTAACTTCATTCTAAGTTATCTTATGTCCACACATAAGCTTAACTATCATGCCCTATCAAAACTGCATTTCTTTGTAGCTGACAGAGACCACAGAAAACCACAACTGGTCAAAATACAGAGAACGAATGACCAAGGGTACCTATTCTCAATGGACACATCTGTGGCTCAGCTCCTGAAACTGAGGCTCAGGGAACATCAAGGAAGAGGGAGCTGGGAGATCGTAAGACCTGCAGTGAGCTTGCATCTCTTAAAAACAGTGGGGAAGCTTCACCCTTCATACTTCAGCAGTGTGGCTGCCTACCCAAGATGTGAATAAGGACAACAAGAGGTGTATGGAAGGGGGAATTCTCCTAGGGCCGTGCGATGAAGAACCCAGCGATGAAGAACCATAGGGAGAAATGTAATGCTGAGAACTGGAGAAATAGTCTTCCCCAAGAATGAGCCCCCGAATGGGTTATAGAATACCAAGCTGCAAGTCTCATAAACATACAAGCAACATTAAATGGACTGAGCAGGTTATAGTCATATGCATTTACACACACACACACACACACACCCCACAATAACAAAAAAGGTCCATGACTTTGAGAGGGAGCAAGAGGAAAGCATGAGGGGATTCGAAAGAAGAAACGAAAGGAAAGGGGGGAAATTATGCAATTATTTTAATTAAAAATAAAAACAAATAACTAACTAAATAAAGGTAAAGTCATAGAAGAAATATGACATTTCCAGGATGTAGTTCTTAGAAATTTCTGGTTTTCTTGGTAAAGACGACCCATGCTGTTGATGTTCAGGAAGGAGTTTTCAGCAGAAAACTACTTCTCACACGAAGAATGTCTTCTGTGATAAATATATAATAAAGCACACAAGCTAGAGAGAGAGAGAGAGAGAGACAGAGACAGAGAGAGACAGAGACAGAGAGAGTCAGAGAGAGACAGAGAGAGATCAGAAAGGGAGAGCAGGGGAGAAAGCAGAAGAGAGGCTGATAACTAAAAAGAACAAGGAGACAAACCTGAAACCTGTCATAGCAAGTTGCAAAAGCACCCTGACACAGTAGCTCAGGTATTTATGAAAACATCAAGGTGAAAACTGCAATGAAAAGTGTAATGCTAACACATTACAAAACAAGTGTAATGTTAAGGATAGTCGTTCGCAGTATGGTTGGGTGGAGAATACTAACCAGTTCAATTTTTAAAATGTTGATACAGAAGGAATCATTTAATTCCATGCTCTGTCTGTCTGTCTGTCTGTCTATCATCTCTCAGTCATCTACTTATCATGTATTGATTAATATCTATCATCTATCAATCATTTATATATCAGTATGTGCTCTGTCTGTCTGTCTGTTTTTAAGCTATCTCTTTTGTGTGATTCTGGGAATGGATCCCAGGGCTTCTGCAAATCTGAGGCAAGTGTTTTATAATTGAATTTTACCCCAAGCTACTTTGCTGACTTTAAAATATTTTTCTAACAAATACCGATTTATTATAAGTTACTTGTAAAAACCTAAGGCAGGCAGCAGTGACATCAGACAGACAGCAAGGGTGCATTATTTTGAAACACTTGTCATTTCTAGGGCGACGGCTTCCAAAGAAGCCTTAGCTGTGGAAAATAATCAGAAGATTCCCATTTCCTCCCAGCATTAATATGAAAGTAAATGAGATCTTAAATATTATTAATGCTAGAAGTCCTGAAGACGATATCTTGCTTAAGAATTTTTGTTGTCGTTTCTACTATGACTGTATTTTTCTGTTTGTCTTCATAATTTAGTCGACCTTTGCTTTTTATGTTTTATGTAGTCATAGATATATCAACAGGTACACAGACATTTAAAATTAAAATTTCTTGGAAGAAGTTAAATTTCCTTGTCAGGAAGTTACCCCTTCAAACCTGCTGAGATCTACTTTCCTGCTGTTCATCTATCAGTATGAGCTTATTTAAAGTCTACTTTTATATTGCGTATGCCAACCCAAACACACATGCACATTTAAAAAAGATTTAGTTACACATATATGTGAAGGAGGGGAGAGGTGTGTGCAGCTGAGTGCAGGTGCCCATAGGGGCCAGAGAGGGTATTAGATCAGTTACGGGCAGTTGGGGACCACTGGATTTGGATGCTGGGAGCCAAACTCCAGCTGTCTGCAAAGAGCAATAAAAACAAGCAATCTCTCTAGCCCAACATAGGTACATTTAAGATTATTTTATAATCACACAATAGCTCTTTCGACAGCTGATAATAGTTTTTTGTTTTCATGTTCACTCAGGCTCTTTGACTAAGTGTGCTTGCGTCTATCTTTCAATTGATAGGGCTGCTTCACCCAGGTTTACTGAGTTATTGATGCTTGGGTTTGCCTGCTCCTCACCATGTGTTTCCAATCACCCAAGCACTGTGTATCTGCTTTTGTTCTCACTTCTTTCTTGTTTAGATTTACAGAAAACAAAACCATTCAGTTTATTTCTTTTTTTAATTTATAAAGTGATGACTAAAGTATCTTAGTGTTAATCCCGGCCATTATAACATATTCTTATCCAAACTTTAATATACATCTCTCTGCTATTATTTAAACCATATTTATTCCTCTAGAACCATATAACAAGATGCTGCACATTTTTGTGACTTGTGGTTGGATGTCTCATCAGAAATACATTTTCACATGATTAATCTGTATTTACAATATATGCAGATGTTTGTCACCTTTTTCTATCCCTTTTTCCTTCTTACTGCATCTTCCTTGTACCCGAAGCACAAATTATCTGCCTTCCCTTGCCCGTGATTCACTCTCATCTCCTTTCTCTTTTCTGTGCTAAGGGTTTGTTTCAGAGCCTTACCGAGTCACACTCCAGCTATTACTCTTGTCTCTGAAGAGGATCCTCAGTAAATACAGGTTTCTAACCTGGCAGTTACTCATTTTCAACTTGCTGGAAACCCTTCCTTTATTCCTGATGCTGCATTTTATTAAATGTGGAATCAGCGCCTTAAGCATCTCCTGGCAGCAAGTCAGATTCCACAGCCACCCAGTCTTTGAAGTTTGCTAGTGTACACCAGGCTTTTTGACTTTACATTCAGTACGATCTAGATAAGTTTGATGATTTTTATTTTGTTTATCCCCTTACCTTCTGTATCCTTTTAAGAAACATTTTCAAGTGGGCTTTCAAATTTCTTGATGTTGGTTTCTGTCTCCTTGAATTGAGTGTGTGAGAGAAGACCGTTCCACTGGCTGACTTCTGAAGTTTACATGTGTCTCATGGGCTCTTGATTCTGCTGAGTTCCACTTTTGTTGTCTCCTCCTTGGAGTGTTTTCCTTCCTCTATGTGCTGAAAGTGGTATTTTGATAACTAGAGAATATTTTGAGCTATTCGTACCTGGTCCCTTACTCCTTGCTTCTTCCTGGTTTGTAAATTAGAGCAATCTAGAAAGTTCATCTAAGTTTAGGATCTGAGGTTTTCCCCAAGGTCACACAGAGGACTTACAGTCAGGCTACTTACTGAGTTTCTGTAGTAATTTGAATGGGAATGGTCCTCATTGGTTCATATAGTTGAGTTTTTAAGAAAGGTTCTAACAGAACTAGGAGGTGTATTCTTGTTGGAGTATTGTGGCCTTGTTGGAAATAGCTTGTCACTGCAGTGGGCTTTGAGATTTCAAAAGCCCACACCAGGCCCAGTGTCTCTTTGTTTGCCTGAAGATCAGGGTTCCAAGTTCACAGCTATTTCTCCACCCACATGCCTACCTGCCTGCCTGCCACCATGCTTCTCATTATGATGACAAGGGGTTAACTCTCTAAAACAGAAAGCAAGCCCCCAATTAAATCTTTCTTTTGTATGAGTTGCTTTGATCATGGTGTCTCTTCACAGCAATAGAATAGAGACTAAGACCCCTTTCTTTCCCTTTGGGCTGTGGCATCCCTAAATCTTAACCTGGAAATTTTTCAAAATTTTGTTTGCTCTCTAATGCTTTTGACAATTACAGACTCTATTTTTATTCTAAACTTTTAAACTGTGCTTATTCGGTAGCATTGACCTGCACCATCCTGTCTCCTATTAAGTAGCATCTTCAGTGCAGTTAGAATTCTTACTATTTTCCAGCTGTTCATTACTTCTTATGTAAAAACAAAATTGCCTGTTTGTTGGACTGTTTTAAGTAAATTGATGTATTCAAAGCTTCAAGAGGAATAGCAATAATATACCAAATGTTCATAAAAATGTAATATATGTTAGCTGTCTTAATATTGTTGTTTACTAGAACTATCTCATGTGAAAAAGCCTGGATGGCTGCAGCATCTAATTCCTTGCTGGAGATAGTAAATGTAAGACATAGCAACTTGTTTTTATGTAGTGTTTTTATTGATATAAAGGATTACAGTTTAGTGCAGACCAGTTTTTATAGTTCCCTTTACTCTCATACATATTTCTGAATCATTAGCTATATTCCTTAAAGGAACCCTGCCTAAGTAAAATCTGCTGGGTTTATGAACTCCACATAACCCAAGGAATTTATTTCAGTCCTTAGCATTCTTGACAAGGTGACTGTTCATAATTTTGCTTGAGAAGGAGAACAGGGAGTGCCAGTCTTTGAAGCGATATGTGCATCCATCCCCATTTTCTCTTACATTCGTAGACATAACCATTATTTCCATCAGAGTAGAGGGGGCAGGTGCTAGATGCTGCGTGGTTAGGCTGTCTAAATCAAGATGGATGAAGGAGCAGCCAAGTGAAAAGTCCAATTCCTGACTCTAAGTATAATCCCTCCTTCCTCCGCTTACGGATACTGTCAAGACATTGTCTACTGTAGGGAAGGAAGCCTCACAGAAAAGGGAGCACAGAGCACTGAATGAAAAGAACGCTGGTGTTTGTTCCTACGGTCTCAATAGATTTCATCTCATTTTAGAACGGTGTCTGTGAAACTGTAATAACTTCCACACTAAAATTATTTTTAAAATTCAGAAGCAGAAATTTATGGCAATAGATTCAAAACATAATAGGTGATCAAATCTAGTCAATTAATGGACACAGATATGGTAACTAAAAAAAAAAACATAAACTGAATTAGTTCCCTGATTCTGGGACAAACTCAGGAGAAACCTTGATTCAATGGAACAGGTAGGAAATGCGACTTCCGTGTGTTGTGGTGACCTCTGTGATGTACAGCTGAGTGAATGTACAAACTGAAGTCTGAGAAGAGAGTTCAAAGCATGTATCTGGTGTGTGTATAACACTAAAGAGTGGATGGATAGTAAGTTGGAATATGGAAGCTTCACATCAGAAAGCAGCCCTATTTAATTTGCAAGACGCAATGAAATGTTCGGGTTCTAATCATACATAAAAAGCAAAAATCCTGCCAGGATTTTCTAACACAACATAAATTCTACAAGATGTGTTTAATGTGTGTGCAATATTGATGTGTGCGTGTTATGCCTTGTATGTAGTGTATAGGTATATGAGGTGTTCATACAAGTATGAGGAGACACACGTGTGGAGGCCAGAACAGCATGTTGGCTGTGAATGTCTTCCTCTGCCACCATCTGCTTATTGCTTTGAGACAGAGTCAGCAGCTGGGCTGGCTGCACAGTGGGCTCTAAGACTCCAACCCTCTCTACGCTGCAGTGCTAGTTACCAGTGCTCACAGACATGAGCACTGCCGGGGATCAAACTCAGGATTTCATGCTTGCAGAACAAGTTTTCTTACCCACGGAGCCATCGCTCCATTCCCTGATAACTGTATATCAGCTACCATGTATTAGACGTTCAGTAGCATACACTACAAGTTGCCCCCATTGCTTCATTTAATCTTCTCAGAGACCTCCAGAGTTCAGTGATAACCCTATTCCCTTTTTTTTTAATTGTCAACAAGGAAATTGCAGCTTAAGAAAATTGGATTTCTCCCAAATCATGTAGACATATGTTTCTTTAACCTGTCTATACTTTACCAGCGTTAGGTCCTTCCCACATGCTCTTTAACACCTATTTTATCTATCTATAGAAATGTCTGAGAAGGAAGGAAATTCACTGCTGAGTCCTCATTTCCAATCGAAGTGCCCAATTGCAAAAGTGAGTACTTGTTGGATGAATTAACAAATGAGAAAATTAAAAGACCGTTTCAGCTTACTTTAATCTTCCCTGTACAGAGGCACTTGCTTCATTGTGATTTAAAAACTACAGGCAGTGTCTTGATTGCATGTTTCTATAGCCACTGGCACAAGCAGCTGCCTTCTTAGCCTTAATCATTGTATCTGTGTTTGCCATTTAGCTCATGGTTTTCAAGTTATCATGATCTTTTAAAGTTATTTTTTCAGGGTAGATCCATTCATGCACTGCTGTTATTAGTTGTTATTTAACTATGATCTCTTCAACATCAGTCAATAAAATTCAGAAAGATTTAAGAATCTATGACTTTGGCTTAAGTAGGAAATAGCATAGAGCCATTCTTCTCTTCAGAAGCATTCATTTGTTACTGGGACAGTTATAACTGCCTCAGAAATCTGCATCAAGACGTTAAATAATAGTACTGTATGTTTGCATAATGTAATTACATTTTTAGAGCTGTTTTCCATCACATCTATCTTTTTATTTTATGTTTTCTTTTGGCAGAGCCTTGGTGAGTTCTAAATTCATGTTGCCATAAGCTCTAACTGAACACCATTCAGCCCCTGGGCTGGGGACGGAAGTGCTGCCTTTGTCTGTGCAGTCCTACACGAGCTGCCTTCTCGTCTGTTCTCATCTGTTATCTTAATGTACCTTGCAGCAGCACAAGGGAAACAGGACAGTTATTATCGCTGTCAATTTGCACACCAGCAAATAGAACCTCAGAAATTATTAATAATGAACTTTCCCAAGGGTCAACCAGTTTGCATGTGAAGAAGGCAACCTTAGATTTGGGAACTCTTGATTTTTACACTTGAGCTCTTCGTTCATTTTTCTCTTCTCCTTAACACTTTGCCTTATATAAAATTTATACTTCTTGACCTTAGGGTCTTCATTTGACTTTTCTTTTCTGGTAGCTTATGCATCTGTTCCAAGAGTCATAGAAGTTTATATTGCAGCAAAGTATCTGTGTCTCTATAACATTATAAAGCACCCAGGATAATCTCAGGATTTATTTTTATTTTTGTGTTTGTGTGTATATTTCTATGTGCAAAAGAGCATGTCCTCGTGAGTATAGAGGCCACAACTCTCTGCAGGTGGAGTTACCGGTATATGTGATCCATCTCATGTGTGTTCTGGCAATTGAAATCTGGTCTTGGACAGAGCAGTAAGTGTGCTCTTAACTGCTAAGTTATCTCTCTAGTCCCAATAATATCTTTTAAAGGGTTATCTGTGTGTGTGTGTGTATGTGTGTGTGATTATGTGCACCTCTGTATGTGTAGGTGACATACATATCTGTGTGCATATGGAGGCCAGATGAGGGCACTGGTTACCTCAGAGATAGTATTGTTTGCACATGCCTGAGACACCTAGTGTCTTGCTTTCTTTTTTTGTTTCTGTGACACCATGACCAAGCAACCTATAGAAGAAAGCAGTTTGTTTGGTACTTATAGTTTCAGAGTCCATGACCATCATTATAGAGCATGACAGTAGGCAGGAAAACATGGTTCTGAAGCAATAGCCAAGAGACACATCTTGATTCATAAGCACAGGCAGAGAGTGCTTGCAGGAAATAGTGTGGACTTATGAAAACCTCAAAGCCTGTTCCCAGTGACAAACCTCCTCCAACAAGACCTAATCCTAAGCTCCCAATCCTTCCCAAACTGTTCATAAACTGTTCATACACTGGCATGCAAGCATTGAAATATATAAACTATGGGGCCATTCTCGTTGGAACTACCACACTTAGCTTGTTACATGGGTTCTGGGCTCTGAACTACAGCCCTCATGATTGCAAAGCAAGTGCTCTTAAACATGAAGCTATCTCTGCAGCCCTCTACTGCCTCAGGTAAATAGCAATGACTGGTAACATCCATACTTGGACTAGAGGAAGACTGCCGTTTCTCTGAGCCTCACCCAGAGAAAGCACTTACATTCCCATTGACTTGAGGCATGGTCATGCTCATGTCAACAATACAAATGCACTTCAACCATTCTCCACACATAGTGTCAGGGAAAAGCCACCATCAACTTTGAGACTGCTTTTTATAAATTAGCCATGTAGTTTATTTCTACAAGAGACTTTCTTTTTAAAACTTTTTCCAAGATTTTTCTTGTATAACCTGAATTTTAGGGTTTTTTGTTTTGTTTTGTTTGTTTATTTGTTTTGCCCTAACCACAGATACTCAATTAGAAATATTGCCTTACAGATATTGCCAGTTAGGCTGCCTCCTGTGAATCTGCTGTAATGCTGAGGCTGGCCTTGTTACATTCTCCTAATCTCTACCTCTGCTCTCCTCGCCATCCTCTCTCCTACCCAGTTCCCTACCTCTATCCACCTCCAATTCCTATTTTACTTTTCTTTCTGAGTGAGATTCAAACATTCTCCTTTGGGTCTTCCTTGTAACTTGGCTTCTTTGGGTCTGTGGATTATAGAATGCTTTTCTTGTACTTTATAGCTAATATCCATTTATAAGTCTGCACATGTCTTTCTTGGTTTGAGTTAATGTGGGACTCTGATGGTAAGGTGGAAGCCTTATGTCTCTGGATAGCCTCTGAGCTCGGTCTATAATAGTGGACTCCTTTTCTCAAAAGAGATTCTCTCTTCCCCTGATCTAGGGAACCCCAAATCCTTTGAGGAGTGTCACATACACCTCAGTGAAGATTACAGACCTGACCCATTCCTGATAAGAAACCTGCTCAGCAAGCACCTGGGGATTCCTGGAAATACCCCACCCTTTGCTAAGGAGATCTTAGCTTTCAGCAGATGACCTTCAATTGTACTAGGAGATTTTCCCCCACCCTAGCATAATTAAGTACTATGTTCTCCTTCTTGTGATAGGACTGACAGCCACAAGCCACACTCCCTGGGACTTCCCAGACTACCACTCAAGAAGAAGGATAAGTAACTTCACCCAGGATGATATTTTGTAGTTCCTTTCTGGTAAATTTCTAGATGTCTTTGTTTTTAATAGCTCAGTAGTATTCAACTGTGTAAATGTACCACATTTTTTTATCCATTCTTCAGTTGAGGGACATCTAGTTTATTTCCAGTTTCTGACCATTACAAATACAGCTGCAACTTCTTCCGATGGTAGAGCATCTTTTGGGTATATGCCCAGGAGTGGTATAGTTGGGTCTAGAGGCAGAATTATTCCCAATTTTCTGAGAAAGCACCAGATTGATTTCCAAATTGGTTTTACAACTTTGCACTCCCATCAGCAATGAAGAAGTGTTCCCTTTTCATCACAACCTTATCAGCAGAGTGGGGAAGAGAGGGCCAGGTGAATGACCTCAAATCAGAGGTGGGCATCATCCCTGGGACTTCCCAGATACCTGGGACAGGGGAAGCCTCAGGAAGTCTATGGGGGTCACCCTAGCTTGGACTCCTAGCAGCAGGAGATTGGAGCCTGAAGTGGCCAGGTCCTATATCCAGGTAGGCCTTCCAGTGGAGGGATAAGGACACCAACCCACCAACAAAACCTTCAACCCAAAATTTGTCCTGCCATGACAAGGATGGAGGAAAGATTGAGGAAATGGCCCTACTTGAGACCCATCCCATGGGAGAGAACCAAGCCCTGACACTACTAATGTTACTCTGCTATGCTTGTTGATGGGAGCCTAGCATAACTTCTCTGAGAGGCTTCACCCAGAAGCTGATAGAAACAGATGCAGAGTCCCACAGCCAAACATTAGACAGAGCTCTGGGAGTCCCACAGAAGAGTTGGGGGAACAAGAGAGCTGGAGGGGTCAGGACTCCACAAGAAGACCTACAGAGTCAACTAACCTGGCTCCATGGAGGCTCACAGAGAATGAACCACCAACCAAAGAGCATGTATGGGTTAAACCTACGCTCCCGGCACATATGGAGAAGATGTGTAGCTTGCTCATCATATTGATCCTCCAACAACTAGAGCAGGGGCCTTCTCTGACTCTGATGCCTCCGTTTGGATCCCATTCCCCTAACTGGGCTGCCTTGTTTGGCCTCAGTGGGAGAGAATGTGCCTAGTCCTGCAATGGCTTAATGTGCCGGAGCGGGTTGGTACACATGCGGGACCTCCTCCTTTTCTGAGGAGAAAGAGGGGTGAATGGAGGGAGGGGCACACAAGGGTGGACTGAAAGGAGAAAAGGGAGGCTGCAATCAGGATGTAATATGAATAAATAAATAAAAATTTAAAAAAGGAAATTCATGCTTCATGTGGGCTATTATACATACAACATAAATTCCGAAGAGCACCATGTCTAAGTCAGTTGTGAAACATGTTGTCAGATTTCTCTGCATAAACTTATAGTTTACACTTCCACCAGAAAACAGATGTGTTTCTTCACATCTGCACAAAATAATACATTTTAAAACAAGACTTATTAACTCAGTGTAAAAATATACAATTGTAATTTCAAACTGTAAGTCTTCATAGTATATATACATAATATACATTTATGCACACATATATATTCTTTTATGTTTGGTTGCATATTCTTGTATGTGCAAGCACATGTGTATAGAGGCCAGAGGACATCCTTGGGTGTCATTCTCAGAAACATTGTTTACATCCTTTGGAGAGTTTGTCACTGAAACTTATCACTGAGCTCATCAATTGTGTTCGAGTGACTTGTGAGTGGTCCTCCATTTTCACCCCTCAATCCTGGGATTACAAATACAAACCACCATACCTGGAACCTTAAATTAGTTCTTTGAGAATTCCACACGTTGTATTTTGTTCCCTTCCACCCTCCTTGCAAATTGCTATCGGATTCACTCCTCTCAACCTCATGTTCTCTTTTTTAAAAATAAAATTTTTTTATTTTTATTTATTCTTGAGATTAATATAATTACATTTCTCCCTTTCCTTTCCTCCCTCCAAGCCTTCCTATATTGCCCTGTTGGCTCTCCTTAAAAATCATGGTTTCATTTTTCACTAATTGTAATTCCATGGATATATGTATTTCACAGATGTATGTGTGTATACCCCCCTAAATATACCCTGTTTGGTAGTCATAACGTTATATGTAAGGCCGCCTCTCCTGCTCCCAGCTTCCTCAGTTGCCAGTGGTTCTTTGTGTAGGGCTGAGGCCTCAAGGACTTTTCTGTGTTCAGTTTGGCATGGTCATTAGTTGTCGCCCTTGTTCAGCTCATGTTTGGGCAGTCATGTTGATAATAGTTTAAACGTGTAGCTTTTGAATTTTAATTTCCATTCTAATTTGTGTGGTCCAACTACTCTTGGGTTTGGGGCCCATTGTAGCCTTGTTGAGGAACAGGAGTCTTTCCATTACAGAAAACTCACTCTTCTCTTCCCAGAAGGATCACATGCCAATAGCTGCTCATGTTGGTGTGGGACTCGATGCCCACCTTCCCTCGGGCTTCTGTCTGCCCTAAGCTTTCTCGGGTCTTTTGTGTGTTGTTGTATCTTCTGTGGGGTTCCTATGCACAACTTCCCTTGTGTATTCAGAAAACACTGGTTCCCTTGAAGTCATGTACCACTTGGCTATTGCAGTAGTTCTGTTTCCTCTTTCATAAAGACCTATGAGCCTTGAGGAGAGGGTGTGCTACAGTGTTCTAGAGCTGAACACTCCTCAGTCATTTCTTCTCTGCACATGGACCAGTTGTGGTTCTCTGTGTTGATGAACATTTACTACAAAAACAAGATTCTCTGATGATGGCTGAAAGGTGCACTGATCTATGAGCATAGATAGTAATAAGTCATGGAGTCCTTTGAACGCTATGTCTACTTAGCAAGATAATAATAAGTTCTCTCCTAAGGCCCATGTACTACATAGACACTCATTCTCGGCCTGTTAACAGTTCCGGGTGTGGCAGAGCACAAGAGAAGATATGGGCAGGAATAAGGAATGCCTCCAGCTAAGGGCACTGGATTTTCAAGGCAAGCACAGAACAGATGGAGACATCTCTTTGTCTTTGTTTTGAATAGTGGGTTTTTAAAATGCAAATTGAAAATTCATAATTGTAAATAAGCTTGAACCTCTCCCCTTTCTCTGCTCTGTGTCAAAATGAATTAGAATCTCCCAGTACTACACTTTATCCTCAGGCCAACTGAGGATAAAGTACTTCTGTCCTGTTATTGAGCATAGATCTCACTTTGTCAAATGCCATCACTTTGAATATCTTAAAGGTGAAGCCAAAGTTTGGCAGGGCTCTGTCAAGGATCACTGGCCTTTTATATGTTCTTCACCTAGCTGGTTACTATTCTGTCTAGGAATGAAGTATTCTCTGAATTCCCAGCCAGCTCCTGGAAACTACTAGTTAGGTCCAGAAAACAAGTGACTTAAAACACTTTGCAGGTCAAGTTCAGCTAGAACAATAGAAGTTATTTATGTATCTTAATAGGTTTGTTGAGCAACCAAGAAACCAAGAAGACAACCACCATTAAGAGTAGAGAACCATTCTCTTTCGGCACCAACTAAATATATTCCAGAGAGATTTTGCACACCTATCCTGAGCATAGATGATGATGGGATAAAATTATCCTGCCTGATTTGTGCGTAGATATTTGTCTACATGTTATCATTCTCACCCCATTATGTCACTGATACTATTTTCTCTACTTAGCTCCATCAAATAAATGCAGCACCCTTCTGAAACATAAAGGATCCCAGCTCATCCAGGCCCCTGACTGGGTTTGCGTAGTCACATGAGGTGTTGGAAGAGCTTCCTAACTCCACACTGCAGTCTGTATTCAGAGTCACAATAAACAGTAGTGTCAGTTATACATGATTACTAACAGCCATATTTAGAAGCCAAGGAAGTGAGTCTTCTTTCAGATTTTACTGTTGAGTAATGACTATGCGGATTGATTGGCAGAGGGGTCCAGGAAGAGACTGATTGATTACCAATACTTAATGAAGTCTTTGAGAAGAGCGAATCATCCCGCCCATTGATTGATACATCATACCTTGCCTATTACTTATTCTGAAGAGCTTCCCCGCCCCCATTCATTTTATTAATAACAAAAGCCTAGAAATGAAATGATATGGAGAGAAATGGAAAGTGCAGTCTTGGTGAGGAAAGTATAAGAAAGTATACTTGGTAAGGAAAGTATAAGTGTTATTGTTACACTCATCATTAACTCATTGTGAGATTGGAAACAAATCACACATTCCTATGGGTATTTGTTCTATCTCTGCCTTTGTTATTATATTGTCGTTATATTGTAGGTGAGTTTGGCCTTTGCTGTTGTTTATTTTTTTATGCCTGTGATTACATTCCTGTTGCAAACAAATTCTACGAACGTCAAAATTTCTAAAGGATGCTTGTCAGAAGTCTCTCTTTTGGAAGACACAGAAACATTTATAACATAAACAGGGAAGAGAATTTATTATCTTGTGTAAGTGAAAAACCAGTTTCTCTTGAGTAGAGACCAAGCTGCATTCACGAATGTGTAGTTCATCAGTCTATGTCTTACTTCCTCTTGGTCTCCTCTCCTCCTGGCTTTTGTGGTCCAACATGGGTTAGTTCTTTCCTTGTTTTGTAAAGCTGGTTCTATGAAGTCCAGGGTAAGGTCCTATACACTATAGTAACACAATTTTACGCAAACTCCAGGAATTGAGTTTTACTAGAAAAAAAGTCGAGAGAAGAAGAAGGGAAAGTGGGGGAAGAGGAAGAAGAAAAAAGGAAGGAAGGAGGGAAGGAGGGAGAGAGGAACTGAAGGAGGAGGAAGAAGAGGAGCAAAAGGAAGAGGAAGAGGAGGAAAAGGAGGAGGAGAGAAGTCTGTTCTAAAAGCAGTATATTTGGATTATTTTTATGTAGATCATTCCTCTAGACAGGCAGGAGAGAGGTGGAAAGGAAAAGGCACTTGCCACTACAGAAAACATACAAATTAGAATGGAAGGGTAATGGTAATTTAAGGTAGTTCTATTATCAAAAGAATGGAGAGATGATGGGAAAACAAATTGAATGGCCAGTTTCATCTTTATCTTTTCAAACTGCTGATTCAAAATACCTTAGACTGGATCATTCATAAACAGAATTAACTGCTCAACATCCCAGGGGCTGGGAAGGGCACAATCAGTGCACCAAAGCATTTATTTGGTCAGAGCACGTTCCCCTCAAATGACATCTTCCTGCATCTTCCCTCTCAAGACTCTTGTGTCAGTAGTAGCATTTGTGAGGGTGGCACACACTCGTGACCTGACCACTGTCTCTCAAGACCTGACACCTTAATGCCATCACTGCCAGGCTGGGTGTGAGTGTGTGAGTGTGCTGCCTCTCAAGACCTGACACCTTAATGCCATTACTGCCAGGCTGGGTGTCAGCATGTGAGTGTGCGTGCGTGCGTGTGTGTGTGTGTGTGTACTAGCAATCACACTACAATAGAAGCATGTCAGAATCCTGGAATCTCCTTTTTGCTAACCAGAAGGTGTTATTTTCAAGCAAAGTCTGCCTTTTATGTTAACTCACCTTGAGGCTGAGTGAAGGAATCAAAATTCTCTTCATCTTTAAGTTTCACTGTCCCTCAATTCAGACAGACACCAGTTTCTCTGGTAAGTAGACAAACTTACTCTTTGGACTTCATAAAAGATACAACCTGTTGCTTATGCCCAACATCAGAGATGAATCTCCATCCTAAATTCCTGCTTTCTGCTGAAATGAAATAGTTATTAACAGTTCCCTGCTTTTCCTCAAAGCAAATAGAGAACTGAATTGTGGAGAAACATCATTTTAGAAGATTGGGGAGCCTCAGAAGTGAGGAGACAAGGGGACTGAAATCACAGATAAGCAAGAAACTGTCTGAAGGTCTGCAGTGGCTTTCCCCTTGCAGACTTTCTGATTCTTGGCTCTAGCTGGGGACTAAAAGCCTGAGATGGGCCTTGATCAGAAAGCAGCGAGTAAATACAGAAACTCTCAAAAAACTGCACTGAAAATCCCCACACAGAAGCTTAATTCTAAAGTTTCTTGCTCTCTTCTTAAATAATATTTTCTTCCCATTTTCTAATTTTCTCCTAGAAATCTCATTAGTGCATCTTAGACTTTCTCAATGTGATTTGCATTTTAACCACTTGTAATTATTTTTTTAATCTGTCTTTTACTTTATGCTATTGAGCATTTTCTTCAGGTTCACCTTCCAGTTCTCCAGATGTCTCTTTCTCTGGATCTCAAGTAATGTTTATCATTCATCCATGTACTGTTGCTTATGACTGCTTTGTCTTCTTAAGGTTCTCTTTGTTTTTAATGCTCTTTATGTGCTTGCTTATATTTTCAATACCTATTAAACTCTTAAACCATTGCACAGCCCTACTATAAAAATTCTATGCCTAATAATTTCCAAATATGAATGACAGTGAATCTAATTTTGATGCCAGCTACTTTTGTCCCAATAAATTTTCTACTTCTGATGTTTATATGAAAGAGGTTTTCAAAGTTTGTGCAAATGCAAGGTTTTGAGCTTTTTACATCCTCTCTGTTGCTGAAAGCAGTAGTCTATTCAAACAAATATTTTCTACTAACATAAGCAGGATGCATTCCCAACTGGCAGTGCCATGAAGGATGGCCTGTGGCTTTGTGTCAAGAGATGATTTACCCTTAGTTCATACATCAAAAAGCTTGAAATAGGCAATTCAGCTGAGTGCTCTTATGGTGTAGGTTGGCTTTCATTGCTCTTTGGGAACGTGGTTTTATTCAGGCTGCCCCTATGAAATAAGCTCTACTTGTAAAGATGCCATCGTGTTTCTTTCTTACCCCAGCACTCACACATCCGTTATAGGCCAGAGACACCAAAAGGTTGGACGCATCTGGCTTAACTGGAGAGTTAAAACCACCCTGAATGTGAGTACCGCTATCACGTGGACTGAGGTCTTAAATTGGCCTCTCTCTCTCCCCCTTTTTCTCTCTCTCCCTCCTTTCTGACTGTGGATGCAATGTGAATATATGTTCTACTCTTCTGCTCCATGGCTTCCCTCAATGAAGGGTTGTACTCTTGAAGTGTGAGCTGAAATGAACCCTTCCTTCATTAAACTGCTCTTTTTGTGTACTTTGCCACAGAAATAAGAACAGCAACCAATAACCCATATGCAAGCTCTGTTTATGGTTCTGGAATCCTATTTTGATTCTGTTATTGACTTTTGCTATCATTATTGGGTGGCTGGAGTCTGCTTCGATATTGTTTCATAGTTGTAATGGTGTTCTGCAGCCCAGTTTGAGTTGCTAGCACACCATCTGCATAGGCTACACAGGTTGGCAACTGCAACTCATTCAGTGAGGCCTCTCCTTGGCCTAAACCACCTTTCTAGCTTTGTTTTCTTCAAATCACCCTTATCCTACAGTGAAATATGATGTTCATTAGTGCTCCTCCTACAGTAGGCAATGAGTGGGTACATATCTCATTGCTTTATTATATTAGGGTCACAGTGCGAGCTAGGAGGGTGTGGGTCAATTCTAGGAAAAGGTGTGCAGTAAATAGATTCTATAGCATGAAATCTCATCAATGGAGACTGTGATAAATGTGGTTCAGTCCACACTGTGAAGAGTGTGGTAGAAGAAGTATCATCCTGTGGGCCACAGGGAACCAATGGCAGCACATGTTGTGTGAATGGTTTGTCAATAGCTTTAGAAATCAGAAACAAACGACGGTTCCCTGATGTGGGACAGCATGTCAGCCTCCATTGATTTTGTCCTTAAACTTTGCTGGCATTTGGTTTTTCCTCCTGAGTTTGCCCAGAATCCATAAGGGACCTATATTCTAATTATGCGGGTAGTGCTTGCTTAACCTTTATTGAAGCAGGGATGTGAAGGGTGATAGCACTCTGTACACAGGGGGAATCTCCATAAATGTTGTGGTGCTCTTGTCTCCTTTAAAGTGGAAGTAAATGTCATAATATTACACTCCTATTTTGTTCTGGATCTGCTGGGGCTTTAAAACATATAATGTAATACGTAGAACTAAGGATTATTCTGCATAATCTTGTCAGAAAAAAATGTTTCAATCTATATATAACTTACGTCTCTATATAAATCAAGGAGGCATGCCAGAATTTAGAATTCAGCTTCTGTAAATCAGTATATAATAAAGTTTCTCAGCTTGTGTTCTCCCCCACCCCCCGTGTCTCTCTCCCTCCCTCCTTCCTCCCTCCATCCTTCTCCCTCCCTTTCTCTCACTAACACACACACACACACACACACACACACACACACACTATTCACTTATATAACAATAGGGAAATAAAAGAGAAAAAAACAAGCCTATCTTTGCTGCTCAGAAGCTGGGAAGGAGCATAAGTGTTGGGCCCGAGGCCCAGGCAAGGGGCGCTACAGTTGGAGCAGCGCCATTCCTTTTACATAGAGGCTTCTCATGAAGCCAATTCATCTGGCGCTCTAGACAGGAAATGTTTGAACTGGTAAAACCAAACTACAGACTAAGAAACCCGTTAATCTGATGCCCACCATACCCGACAGCTCTCTATCCCTGACAGTGTCCCATCTCCTGCAGTGCTCATGGAAAGAAGCCAGAGTTTTAAGCCATTTTTCTTTTTTCTTCTTTATCCCATCTACTACTAAATATTTTTTCTTTCTTTTTTTCTCTTCCAGCTATTGTTAGAGAGCACTTAATTGCCTTCCATCACTGGCAGCTTTCTGAAGTGCCAGTTTCAATCCAAAAATCATTCTGGAGGCATCCTGGACATTAATACTTCTCCTCATGTTTAGCCTGGACCACTATTAAGCCTCCTGAATGTGACATCTGAAAATGGCCACTTATAAAACAGTGTCCTGTTTGCTTGTACTTTTATTCTTCAGTGCTCCAAGTCAGCCATCCTGGGCTGTAGCACAGTAAGCCCAACATATGTCACAATTCCACAAGTATCAAATCCATAGGTGCACATTTTGGTAAAAAATGTCAGGAAAAAAATTTAATTTCTGTTCCTTAGAGAGTGTTCTAGTTCCCCATGCTTTGTTTTCTTTCATTTTTTTAAACTTTTGTTTGTTTGTTTGTTTTCCTGTGTGTTTCATCAAATTAACTCTGACTTTTCAAGAACACAGAGGAGTGACTCAGCAATACTATGCCAGAAACATTTGAGCAAAGAACGTAGCATGAAGGCCCTTTCAGGGAAGCATAACCGTGGGGCCAAATTACATGTTAAACCAGAAAGGCTGGAGATGAAAACAGCCGACCATGTGGAGGGACAGCGGGAGGGAGGCAGGAAGGATGGCAAACAGTAGCTTTGACAACCACAGCCTGTCAATTTCACTAGACGATTACAGGCCCAGGAATCTTGTTGGGGGCTCGTTTTTCTGCAGAGCCTCTTCAGCTCATGCATGCCTAGCCTGGCATAGTGATGGCTCGTGTTGTAGAGGGGCCTCAGGCTTGTTTAATTTCAGATGTGCCCGATATGAGTGTCAGCCCACGTAAATTAACCACACAAATTAAATGGGATGTATCCAAGATGGAATCAAGCTTCTGGCATCCCCCTTGCCCTCTCTAGCCAAAATAGAGCTTTGAGGGGATGTTTTCAATTCTGCTATTCTCCAGGATGGGGGGCAGATTACCAGCAGAGTGTTCCACATTAAACTTTAGATTGGACAAGAATGATCATTATCTGACATCAAAGGAGTCATATTCTAGCCTGGCTGTTATGATCTTCAAATATAAATATACCAATTGGTCTTAAAATTGTTTAATCAACAAGGGTTTGCAGTGGTTTTAGGAGAGAACAAATATTTGAGAGGGGCAAACGCCAAAGATACGCTTAATTGGTTTTTGAATTTTCCAAACACAACTTGTCTAATCAGAAATTCTACTCGTACATTGATTTTGGTTCTGAGTGTTAAACTGTTCAGTTAATTGGAGACTTTTACATTACCTGAAAATGTTGATTTCACAAGTCTAGGACTCACCTTTTTTTTTGTTTCATTACATTTTATTTAGTTATTATTAATTAATGTATTTATTTATTGTATGTGTGATGTGAGTATTTATGTGTGTGTTTATGTGTTTGTCTGTGTGTGTGTGTGTTTGTGTTTGTATGTGTGTGTGTCTGTGTGTGTGTTTGTGTTTGTATGTGTGTGTGTCTGTGTGTGTGTTTGTGTTTGTATGTGTGTGTGTGTCTGTGTGTGTGTGTGTAGGTCAGAAAACAACTTACAGGAGTTAGTTTTCTTCTTCCACCACATCATCACCAGGATCAAGTTCAAGTTGCCAGTCTTGGCAGCAAACGCTTTTACCAACACTGCCACCTCACAGGCCCTAAAACTGGAATTTAAATAATTAGTACAAAATAAACTAAGGCCTTTAAAAAGAATGGAAGCAGGTCATAGGGAAGGTTCTGTTTCATCTTTTTTGATATTGAACTTCATATTGTTTCCCTGTTGCTGAAACAAAAAGATTAAATAAGATCACTATCTTTTTCTTTTAAGAAGCAATGTGTACACAATGTCTTTACCATCCATAGTCTGACATACCACCAACCTACTGTATTCATTGCTTTCAGATGCTTAACGATGAAGAGGAAGAATGATGTGTAAATTATAGCTCTGATATAGACAGGTGATATGTCTCAGTGGCTACTTACCATGGCATTATCATGTCAGACATCCAGCTGGGATGGTGACAGTTAAAATGGATTGAGACAGTCACTGCTGCATGGGTTGGCATGTATTAGCTTAGTCCATCCTAGAGCACTCCAGCAGGCAGAAACTGAAAACAGGGCTGAAGGGAGTTAGGATGTCCAAGGTCACACAGCTAGTTGTTGCTTAGGCTTGTTCTTTCAATCTGGTGTCTACATCCATTAATTTTTAAGATAGTAAAATCTGTAGTTATGTTTATTGTGTGTGTGTGTGTAGGTCAGAAAGCAACTTACAGATAAATGTAGATAAAGTATACAACTTTTGCCAATTATAGTAAATAAAATTTGTGGGTAATTTTACTTGTATGCAAATCACCACCTAATTTAAAACTTTGTTTGTTTTTAAAGTAGCATACAATTCATGGGTTTTGTAATGGCTCTTTCACACAGTCCTTCTTTGCTCTGCTCTTCTTCTGCTGTCTCCCTTTCCCCCAAATCATGGCTGGTCTCATTTCCTCTCCCAGTAAGAATCGATTTCATGTCACATTTATTCTATTACTTTAGAGTTTCTACTTCGTTGTTTAATGAAAATATCATTTCATCATGTCTACCATCCCTCTCTTTCCTTCTAGTCCTCCCAAGTCTCTCTCCCTTCTGTCTCTCAAGTTCGCACCTTCTCTTCTTTAACCATTGTTGTTACATATCCATTTTAAAAAGTGAGCAAATAAATACTACCTGCTGAGTCCCATCAGTGTTGCCTGAATATTTATGTCTCTGGGGTCGACTGCTTCCTACTGGATAGCCAACCAGAGTTCCCATCCCTGAAGATAACTAATTCTCCCCTCGCAGCAGTTGATAATTGCTTATACCTTTTTAATTTAGGGATGAAACCCCATGATACTTTCCCCATCGACAGCAGAATGTCAACTGGTTAGACTTATTAAGTTGTCATTTAGGCAGCAATGATGTTGAAATTTTATGGCTGTAACTTCCCTGTCATGGGTAAAAGCACAATCTCACTGCAGACTTTCTGCCCCTCTGGGTTCTACAGTCTTTCATTCCCCTCTTCCTTGATGTTCCTGAACCTTGGGTCTAAGGGGCTGGGCACTCCATGATCAGTCAGTTGTCTGCATTTTGACTAGTTGTGGTTTCTGTATTAGTCTTCCTTTGCTGTAAAAAAGAGGCTTCTTTGATGAGGGCGAGCTCTACACATATATGTGGGTATAAAGATAAATTTTTAAACACAGCTAGGTTTAGGAAAGTGGAATTGGCAGGTGAGGCTGGCTAGGTCTACAGTACCAGGCATGATTATTCTCCTGGTAAGCAGCCTGGGGGCCAGGTAGACAGCTGTTGGTTGCCATCCACGGTGTAAGTGCCACTCTTGCACCTCTAAGAACATCATGCTGTGCTGGTCACTGTGACTCACAGCCATCACAGTTGCATTGGGCTTCCGATAGCTTTCCTTCCCTAACAGCTCACATAGCACTCTTCAGTACTGTAAAAGCTAGTCTTGTGGAAGAAAGCTTTCCAGTCAGATACAACTCAAAATCCAAGTGCATGATATCTTCAGCAATTGGTACTTAGGTTCAACCTCTAGAAGACAACTGAGAGCAACAGCCTATACTGTTTGGAAGTCGCTTGGATTACCTTGACCAACAACTCAAAAGTTTTCTCATGCCTTGTTCTAGGGTTTTTGTTGGTCTGTGGCTCTGGAGGAGAATATTGTTATCCCAAGTGTTGTCATTTCATTTAAACTATATGTATTATAAAAAATATAAAATTATAAGTGTTATATATAAATTTAGGTAAATGTAAAATAAGAATTACTAATACATTTTTTAAAGAATTCTAATGTCATTTTTTCTTTCCTGCTATACTGTCCTCCCCAGTTTTCCATGTTTCTTCCTTCGCTTGTTTTCTGCTACTTGCCTCTCTAGAGCTCCCTCCCATGTTACCCTTTACTTTCCTGGTTTCTGTGGTTACTCACAACTGAGGGTTTGGGTCTAGGAAATGCCATTGAGAGAGAACATGTGGCATTTGTCTTTCTGGGGCTCCAGTTACTACCTCAATATAATCTTTTTTAGTTCTATGTATTTACCTACAAATTTCACGAATTCTCAGGAATGCTATCCCTTTACCCATATATACTACATTTTCATTATCCAGTCATCAGTTGAAGGACATGGGGTTATTTTCATTCCCCAGCTATTGTGAATGGGGTGGCAAAGATCACTGCTGAGAAAATGTTCATTTTCTGGTTTCTTTTTCAATTTTTTTCTTCTGAGATTTAAAGTGTTGGTTGTGGAGGTCTTCTGGAGTAGGTTTCTTCCAAGATCTTTTCTTTTCTTTGAAGCTATTGTTTCTTTGCTAATTTTCAGTTTGGAAGAACTTTCTAAGTATGAGGGTCAGGTCCTTAACTGTCCTCTTACAACTGTGCCCCCACATAAGCTTTTTGATGTTTGTTTTATGAAATTGGAAGCTTGTAGGTTCAATACAAATATTTATGCTCCAATACCTTCTTGATTATTTTCCCTTTATTAACAGGTAGTTATTCTACTTCTTTACTAATATGTAGTAATTCCCTTAGCTATTAAAAAGATACACGCCTTGTTCCTGGGCTTATTTGAGCCCTCTATGTGGTTATTGATAATTTCTAAAAGATGGATTCTGAATTCTTTCTCTGACATGTACCTATCTCAGGATCTTGGTTTCTGATATGGAGGAATTGAGTGGTGATCACTGAAATGCCCTAATGTTTTGTTGTTTCATATATGCGCCTTTCTTATTAGTGTTTCGTGCATATCTTGAGATGCACATTTCTTCCCATTTTAACTTTTCTTCTTTATACTGTTCTTTTGTTTTTGTTGTTTTATGTGACTTTCTGTTTCCTGCTGCTGTTGTGAGAGGTGATGGCTGTGCTTACTCTAACATTTACTGGTAGTTCTGCCACTGACTTGTGACAGGGAACACTTGTTTGTGCACCTCATGTGTCCCGCATACAGTGCAGAGCTGATGATGTTGGGAAACTGGCTAGGGATGCAGAAATGCCAAAAAAGAAAAAATTTGAAGGTGTAGAAAAAGAGATGTCCTAAAAGTCTTTCCACGAGGTAGAACTGACAATATAGTAGCTTAACAATTAAAGTACAAATTTGAACTAATTAGAAAATAAAAACAAAAGAAAGTAAAAACAAATTAGGTAAATAAAACCAATCAATAACATGAAATAGTATAACATCCTTGGTTGGCATGTTTTTCTTTCCCTCGTGGGTTGCTCTCTTCCCCAGTCTTAAAGAAGGCTGATGAAGACTAACAGTTTGCATTGCTCAGACAAACTAAGTCAGTGTTCCCTACCAGAAGAGATGGATCTCCATGAGCACAGACTATTCTACCAGATTTCTCTGGACTAAGTTCTTCCACTCGTTTCTCCCCACGCCTTTCTCCCCAGACAGGTTATAATCTTGCCCCTGGTGGAAGAAGGATGGGGTTTTTTCATTGGCAGGGATTTCTCCAACTCAGGCTCTGGAGGATTCTCAAAGGCCCACTTGCCCGAGTATCTCTGAGTGCCATCAAGACCCCTTGTTGAGTTCCACAGGACACATCTGGTATCGCTTAGCCTAACTCTTGCAATAGCAGGAAAGGGGCTTACAGTTTTCCAGGTTCAGGTTCCTCGGCCCCACTTCTGCTGGGCACGCTCATACTTACCCTGTCCCTGTCTACTTTTTGTGTTTGCTTTTCAACAGTCCAGACTTTCTCTCTCTGAGCCTCCTTGTGCCGCTCTTGTGAACAGCTCACAGTGACAGCAGTTGGAGCTGATTGAGACAACAGATGCAGCATTATAACTGGGCTGCAGCACATGGCTGCCTTGGTACCATCATGAGAGATGGTCACTGCTCTGCATAGATAACACTGGTCAGCAAGTGGTGGAGTGTGTGCAAGCAGCTTGGCACAGTGGCTCAGCAGTTCACTCCTGCTGCTAACTACCTTCATCCACTAGCTTATGTGATGCCTCTAAACTAAGTTGGAGAGAACTAAGTTGCTGATCATATAATAGGAAATGTAGGACTAGGAAAGCCTACCATCTTTCTGTGTCTAACCTCGGCATTCTACAGCATTGCTTTATATCTTGTGATTCCAACTCGCTGCCAGTAAGTACTTCTTGAAATTTTTTTCCAATTTGTGTCCAGTATTACATTTATAGTTTTTAAGAGATAGCTTTGAAGATGCCGAGATTCATAGCCAAACTTTGGGCAGAGTGCAGGGAATCTTATGAAAGAATGGGATATAGGAAGACCTGCAGAGAACAGGAGCGCCAAAAGGAGAGCCAAAAAATCTGGGCTCTCTGATTCCTTGCTTTTTTGTTGTTGTTGGGGAATTATCTGTATACCATATTTTCTTTGGTGTAGTTGTTTTCAATGAATTGAACTTTTCCTTCTAGTATCTTCTGTAAGGCTGGTTTGCTGTATAGTTATTGCTTAAATTTTGTTTTGTCATGGAATATTTTGTTTCTCCATCTCTGTTGATTGAAAGCTTTGCTGGGTATAATAGTCTGGGTTGGCATGACTGCATGACATTTGCCAAGGCCCTTCTGGCTTTCATAATTTCTGATGAGAAGTCTGGTGTGATTCTGATCGGTCTACCTTCATATGTTGCTTGACCCTTTTTCCTTGCTGCCTTTAGTATTTTTTCTTTGCCAGAAGGGCCTGGGCAGAAGTGCTTAAGGGAACACAGATGCCAACCAAGACTACTCTATCCAGCAAAGCTTTCAATCATCATTGATGGAGAAAACAAAATTTTCCATGACAAAACAAAATTCATGCAATACCTATACAGCAACCCAGCCCTACAGAAGGTACTAGAAGGAAAA